>CAJHQQ010002065.1:0-73820 GCA_905132885.1 Moricandia moricandioides
TCAGACTGCTTGAACTGTATATGCATGCTAATAAGATAACTCCTAAGTTAGTTAGATAATTCCTAATGTAGTTTGGATAAGGATCAACTTATGATATGTACTTAGCTAATAAGGAGACTCGGGGTTGTATATAAACAGGCGATTGCCTTACTAATAAACACACAAAACTATTACAAGTTATTTCATGGTATCAAAGCATAAGGTCCTTTGACCTAAATTTTTTTTCTCTTTTCCGTTTCTACAAGATACGTTTACTACACCTCGTGTTTCTTTTTAAAAAATAAAGAAGCATGGCGGATACTACATCTACGATAACATCATCATCTACCCCCACGATTACCACTAGTACCGACTCGTCCCCGTACTATCTCCATCCGTCTGATAACCCTGGAGCTCTCATTACGTCGGTTTTGCTCCGTGGTGATAACTACACGGAATGGGCTACAGAACTTTCTAACTCAATTCAAGCAAAACAAAAGCTTGGATTCATTAATGGTTCGTTGCTTAAACCAACAACAGAACCCGAGCTCTCTCGATGGCTTGCTACAAATTCCATGCTCGTCGGTTGGATACAGACGTCTATAGATCCTAAAATACGTTCTACTGTAACGTTTGTCCCAGATGCTCACAAACTCTGGGAAAACTTACAAAGACGATTCTCTGTTCGTAATGGTGTTCGGATCCATCAAATACGAGATGCAATTGGCTTGTGTCAACAGAACGGTCAATCAATTATTGATTATTATGGAAGACTAACAAAGCTATGGGAAGAACTCGACAATCTCAAAACGACTCGTTCCTGCTCTTGCGAAGCTGCAATAGACATAGAGAAAGAACGAGAGGAGATTCGAGTGCATAAGTTTCTCTTTGGACTCGATGAATCTCGCTTCAGGAATATACGTTCTCAAATCATTGATGAGGATCCACTCCCTGACTTAAATAACGTATACTCTCATGTGGTCCGCGAAAAACAACACAACAACACAACTCGTGCTGCTGAACTTAAAACAGAGGCTATCGGGTTCTCTGCTCAAACCGAGTCTAAACAAGAAACGATCCAAGCTGCAGCAATATCTACACGTTCTCGTGATCCTAACAGACACTGCACTCATTGTTCCCGTAAAGGACATGATAACTCAGAATGCTTTCTTCTTCATGGTTACCCGGACTGGTGGTACGATCAACAAAAATCAACAAATCTATACAACTCGGGACAACGTGGACGTGGCGGTCGTTCTTCTACTGCTGGTAATCGAGGTCGTGGTCGCACTAACTCGACAAGAGCTTTGAGCAACAACACGACTGCATCAGCACCAATAAGCAACGACCAAATCTCTCAAATAATTCAGCTTCTCCAATCTACTCAGCAACGATCCAATATCTCGACTGAAAAGTTGTCTGGTAAACCAAAATTTGATGATGTGATTATTGATACCGGTGCATCGCACCATATGACAGGGAATCTGTCACTTCTAAGCAATATTACTGATATACTTCCATCTTCAATCAAATTCCCGGATGGACGTTACTCGACGGCACAGAAAAAGGGCACTATTTTACTTGGCCGAGACTATTACTTAACCGATGTGTTATATGTTCCGGATTTCAATTGCACCTTGATTTCTGTCTCACGTTTACTTAAACAAACTGGATGCATAGCTATATTCACTGATACATTATGTGTATTGCAGGACCGTTTTACGAAGACCCTGATTGGAACGGGTGAAGAACGTGAGGGGGTTTATTATTTTACGGGAGTTAAAGCTGCAAGTGTTCACCGTACTGTGTCTAAGAATTCTTCTACATCAGAACTGTGGCATCGAAGGCTGGGACACCCATCTTTTAGAGTTTTATCATCCTTACCATTCTTAGAAAAAATAGGTTTTGACTCAGAACAAGCATCGTCTTGTGAGATTTGTTTTTGAGCTAAACAGACTCGGTGTGTGTTTAATGAAAGTTCTAGTAAAGCTTCTTCACCTTTCTCGTTAATTCACTGCGATGTATGGGGCCCTTACCGTATTTCATCATCTTGTGGAGCTAAGTATTTCCTAACTATTGTTGATGACTACTCTAGAGCAGTATGGATCTATTTGATGTTAGAAAAGTCTGAGGTTTCTGGACTCCTGCAACAATTTTTTGCACTCTTCGAACGCCAATTTGGAAAATCAGTCAAGCGGATTCGAACTGACAATGGATCCGAGTTCATGGTCCTTAAGTCTTACTTCAAGAAACATGGCATTGAACACCAGACATCATGTGTTGATACGCCACAACAAAATGGACGTGTTGAAAGGAAACATCGCCATATACTTAACATTGCTCGTGCGTGTCTCTTCCAGGCTCGACTCCCTCCTACGTTTTGGGGGGAGAGTGTATTAACGGCAGCACACTTAATCAATCACACACCTTCCCAAGTTCTTCATGGTAAAACTCCCTACGAAATTCTCTTCAACAAGAAGCCAAATTACGACCAGTTACGGGTGTTCGGCTGCCTTTGTTATGCCCATCGGAAGTCAAGAGACAATGATAAGTTTGGAGACAGGAGCAGGAAATGCATTTTTGTGGGCTACCCTTACGGGAAGAAAGCATGGCTGCTTTATGATCTCACTGCCAAGGATTTTTTTTCGAGCCGGGATGTGGTTTTCTCCGAATCAAAGTTTCATGGCGTCGACTCTGACGAGTATGTTCGTCCTCCTACCAGCTTCTATGACGCTTCTATTGATGATTGGTTACTTCCAGGGTCTGAATCAAGGGGGAGTTCTTTACACACTCATGACATATCCACGCCTCCTCTTACGGATACAAGTGCTGATCAGAATTCTACCACTACTACTGACCACAATGCAACTGAAACTACAATCCCACGGATTGCACACCAGGATACTACCACTACTGAGACACCTATACCAACCTCCCCATCGTCGCTGGTCTCTGTGTCTCCTACTACTTCTGCATCACCTGAAATACCTTCTCCAGGGTTACCAGAGATCCTTGGTCGGGGCTTACGACATAAGACTCCTTCCATTATTCTCAAGGACTATGTGACTCATTCGGCTCAAGCAACTAATAAACCCTCTCACGATCTCTACTCCGCCGATCATGGTTCTCTTCGAACGGTCTCAGGTAATACTCCTTACCCTATCTCAAGCTTTGTGTCTAACCATGTGTTTTCCGAAAACCACAGAGCATACTTGGCCGCGATTACCAATGATGATGTCCCTCGTTCATTTAAAGAAGCTGTTAAACTAAAAGAATGGAATGATGCGATGGGAAAGGAAGTACATGTGTTTGATATAACTAACACATGGGAGATTACGACTCTTCCTCCGGGGAAGAAAGCCCTTGGAAATAAGTGGTTATACTCGAATAAATATCATGCCAACGGCACTTTAGAACGACGTAAAGCACGCCTAGTAGTTCTTGGGAACAATCAGACAGAGGGAGAAGATTTCACGGAGACGTTTGCCCCTGTCGCTAAACTCTCTACAGTTCGCATTATACTCAAACTTGCTGCAGCAAAGGGATGGTTAGTACATCAAATGGATGTGCATAATGCGTTTTTACATGGAGATCTTGAAGAAGAAATATATATGAAACTTCCACAGGGATTTACATGTTCAGATTCTACAAAAGTATGCCGGTTAAAGAAGTCATTGTACGGCTTACGCCAGTCACCAAGGTGCTGGTATGCTAAGTTATCATCGGCTCTTACGCAATTTGGATTTTCCCATGACTATGCTGACCATTCTCTATTCTCCAAAGTACGTGGGTCGATTTGTATCCACATTCTGGTGTATGTTGATGATTTTGTTATTGCGTGTAACGATGCTGCTGCGTTACAAGAATTCAAAGACTATCTCCAAAGATGTTTCCGTATGAAAGACCTTGGGAAATTGAAATATTTTCTCGGCATAGAGGTGGCTAGGAATGACACTGGTTTTTATTTGTCCCAGCGGAAATATGCATTGGATATCATCTCGGAAACTGGGTTGTTAGGTGCTAAACTGTGCTATGTACCGGTGGAACTCAACCACAAACTGGCTGAAGCAGAAGGTCCACTCGCTAATGCACTGCAGTATAGGCGACTCGTTGGACGCCTTATTTATTTGACGAATACTCGACCAGACCTTGGGTATGTTGTTCATATATTATCTACATTTATGCAGAAACCACTATTGCCCCATTGGGAGGCGGCACTCCGAGTGGTCCGATATCTTAAAGGCTCTCCGGGACAAGGCATATTCCTGAAAGCTAATGATTCCCTGCAAATAAGCGCCTATTGTGACTCTGATTGGTCAGCATGTCCGGTTTCTAGGCGGTCTCTCAGTCGTATATTGTCTTTATTGGTGATTCTCCAGTAACATGGAAAGCAAAGAAACAAGATACAGTCGCCTTATCGTCAGCAGAAGCTGAATATCGTGCAATGTCTATTACACTTAAAAAACTGAAATGGTTGAAGCAACTCTTCGCGTCCTTTGGTCTTTCACATCCGGCCCCCATGCGTCTCTTCTGTGACAGCAAATCTGCTATTCATATTGCAGCAAACCCGGTGTTTCATGAACGTACTAAACATATTGAGAGGGACTGTCATCATGTACGTGATGCAGTGCAATCGAAACTTATCACTACTGAACATGTTCCATCCAAGGGTCAACTTGCCGACATGCTCACTAAGGCTCTTCCTCGACCACTTTTTGAAGATCTTTTGTCCAAGTTGGGTGTTCGAAATCTCACACTTCCAACTTGAGGGGGAGTAATAAGATAACTCCTAAGTTAGTTAGATAATTCCTAATGTAGTTTGGATAAGAATCAACTTATGATATGTACTTAGCTAATAAGGAGACTCGGGGTTGTATATAAACAGGCGATTGCCTTACTAATAAACACACAAAACTATTACAAGTTATTTCACATGCCCCTTAAATTTATTCTTTGACATCCTTTACCATTGCATATGTTGTTTCAAGGAATCAGTGATTGAATTGTACTTCATCTTTCTTAGTGGTTCACTTGTTTCTTAGGAGTATAAAACGCAAAATACTATTAAATTGCTTGCTTCATTAACGTATAGATCAATGCCCAGCGGCCCATGTGAGTTGGTTTTGAGACTCCTTATGTGAAGAAGACTCAACACGAACTTGTATCTTACCAAACTGTTTTGTCTATTTGATGCGTCGAGCTAGTATTTTCTCTTATATTTCAGATTTTAGTCTCGTTTTCCTCTTTTAGTATATTTATCTATTAATAGGTTCAAGGGCTTTGTTGCTTCTCATTTTTTGGGGTTTTCATAATAACAAAAGGAGGTTTAAGAAGAAGCTCTTAGCATATATCACCTCTATTATAGAGTTCCCCTATTTTAGAGGTGAAAATAGTAAAATATATTGGAGATGGTCTTAACCAGCTCATTGCTATTTTCACCTCTATAATAGCATTTAGAGATGAAATTGCTGCAATCCACCTCTATTTCTTCATCTATAATAGAGATCTCTATTTTTTTCTTTATTTATAGAGGAAAAAATAACATTCCTCTACTTTTTACTCTATATTTTAGAGATTGCTATTTTAAGAGAATACATTGGAGCATATCTCATCTCTATTATAAAGTTTTCTTATTTTAAAGGTGAAAATAGCAAACTACAATGGAGATGGTCTTATGTTCTCTGTTTGCTTATACCTTTTTTTAGAACCTCATAGACTTTAGAAAGTTTGGCTATTGGACATTCTAAGGGCTCAACTACTTTCGCATTATATTTCAAGAACTTAACACTTCGGCATAACTAGATGTTATCTTCTTTTTTTTTCCTATTTTAAGGAGTAGAGAAGCCTAACAATACACTTATATATATATATATAACTCAATTCATATAAATAATCTATTTTCATCTAATACCATGAAAAAATAACTTCCAGTGCCAGATATCGCTTAGCTTATTGTTTATTGAACTTATAGTCTAAAGGAATCAAAACTCGATCACGGTTTGTGATCAGTATAATGATCCATATGAACGTTTTTGTTCGATCACGGTTTGTATAACTAGTAGAGATGCTGCCTCAAACGTGCTGCAAGTCTCTCTATTCGTATTCACTCTATCATATCGTGTCGATATCTCATTGGATAAATTTTACCCGGAATAGCAGTTATGATAACAAAGTATTCCCCGAAGGCTTATCCATTCGGAAAACATTCTGAACTAAGATAAACTCCCTCTATTGGTTTGATTGGTAAAAAATGTGATTTCATTTTTTGACTGTAGAAATATAGCTATTTTATTTTTTGTTTTGGCTCTATATTTTTAAATTCTAAAAGCTTTTAAATTTTTGTTGTACTCCCTCAATTTTTAAATACTTAAAGTTTTAGTACAGTGGTCGGTTATTAAAATACTTGATTTTTAATCTAAAAATATAATTAAAATATAAATTAAAAACTACTAACCGATTACAAAATATATTACAAATATATTATTGGTTACACAATTTTTGATAAAGTTAAAAATTTAATTGAAATATGAAAACATTATCTATTTTGAAACATCAAAAAATATTTTAAAAATCATCTATTTTGAAACGGAAAGAGTAGAAATTTGTCTCTATTCAACAATTATGATGATGTAAGTTTAAAAAGTGTTGTAGATTTAAGAAAGGGGCTGTCAACTTTTAAAAAATACAAATCAAGATTGATGTAAATTTAGGACTCTAAGTATAATTATGGCTCTAGAGAGCGTCTGCAGCAATAGTAAATCACGCACATTCCACATACATCAAAGCTTCTGATGACGTGTTGGATTTTTATGTGCGTATAACAGTACAACATCAGTGGGGACCCGTTAATTAGGGGTGTAAACGGATCCAATTACCATTGCATTCGGTACACGTATATTTAATTTTCAATTTATTATATTTCATGAAAATACAGATTTTTGCAAAAAGTTTTTAGATATTTATGAATATTTACAGGTATATTATCTACGTTATTAAAATAAACCTACAAAAATATACAAGTTTGGTTTTTAAAATAGATATTACATAATATAAAATAAAAGTAAATATTAGTGAAACTATATGTCCCATAATTTTTTTTTATAAAATATAAGAAAATTGTAGTTTTATAAAAAAAATTATATCTCTTTCCTAACTTGATACTTTTATATGTGATTTTATAAATTAACTTATTTTTAAAAAATTATATAAAATTATATAATTAAAATTTTATATTTAATTGTTGATATACATTTATTTGTATAAAAGTTAAAACATAACGAATATCTAAATTCAATTTTTTAGTATTTATGGTTTATTTTGTTTAATGGATATTAATTTTTGATATTAATTTTGTTTAAAAGACTTATATATATATCTAAATTTTCAGATTAAATCGAATAAATAACAAATTAAATTAAAATTAAGAGATAAAATGCCTAACATTACCTTAATCCCCCAATGCCCCCCTTTACAGAAGTGAGAGAAGTTTCGAACACAAATGTCTGAAACCGCAGCTCTGATTTACACGTGTCTATACTTGGCCCCTATCGAGTGGAAGAGGAGAAAAGACAGCTGTAAAATAAATTATTATGTATGAACAAAAAAACCGCAAAAGACGAAGAAGAAAAAAAAGAAGTGTTTATCTGATTTGGATCCAATCCTCGTTGGCTTCATAAACAACGTGAAAACAACACGGCTTATAGATATCAACTTAATTACACTATAAACACCAAACCAATCGAGGGTGTTATCGTAATTCACTCAATATCAGCTTAGTGACATTCCTAGTGCTGCTTTGGCGCTTCACATACTTGAGAGGCCACCACGACCGCATGGTGCCCTTCTAAAATCAATAAAAATTTAAGGTTAATCTCAATACGACAATGTGTATGCTTGCATTTTTAATTATTGTTGGTCAAGTTATAAAATTTAATATTTTAAAAAATAATAATGACTTCTTCTTTAACTATTATAAATTTACCTTATCTAATACTGTACATGCATGTTGCATTCCCCATTGTTACTTACTTTAATGTCTTTTTCTAAAGACTTTAGAAATGAGAAGATAATTCTATTTAATCCTTCTTGTTAGAGCAAGAAGACTGATTCAAATCATTCTCATCTCATCTATATGGATATAGTCGCAGAGATCGTGTGTGGAGGTTTAGTTATTGACCAGTAAATTAAAAAAAACAATCGTTACTGGCACTTTAATTGTAGATAAATCGACTTCTCAACAAAAAAATGAAAAAAAAAACATTTTTTGGGTAAAATTGTCAACAAAAATTTGGTATACTATAAAAGAAAATGCAGCTAACCGCCAACATAATATAATATTATACCAAATCATGTCCTGGTATAATGATTTCAAGCAATTTCTTATATACTAAATATATGAATGTACGTTACCTTATACTATAAGTACATATAACACATAAAGCTGTATCATTTGTCTTTTTATTGTTAAACATTGTATATTATTGGTTATCCATCAAAAAACTTTGGTATATTATTGGTTTGGTGGGAAAGCTTTAATAACCTTTGAGTATGCATTTACAAAAGAAATATTTATAAAATTTGCATTTTCGGTGTGCTGGAATTAGTTTTGGTTGGAGTCATGTTCACCTAAACTACTTGATTTTGAATATTCCATGGTTTTGAACTTTTGTGAAAAAAAAGAAAAGAATATGCCATGGTTCAATCCGGATAGGTCAATTAAACAAAAACAAAATATCAATAGCTATAAAAGTGGACCCCGGACCAATATACGACCTAGACAGTAGGTTTGATGAGATCTCATAATCACTTAGTTTGATATAAAATTATAAATATAATAAGATAAAAATCAAAATAAACTTTAAAAAGTTTTTGTTTCCAAAATCAAATTTAACGAAAAAAATGATTAAAATATATTTTATTAAAAAGTATAAATATATATATATATTTAATACCATGTGAGTTAATTAATCTATATTTAGGGTTTAGAGTTATACTGTTGGGTTTTTGAGTTGAGATTTATATTAAATAAAAATTTTAAAATTTTAAATAAAAAAAATTATTTGATATTTTTTAAGTACTATTTTTATGACAAAAATTTTTAAAAAAAATTATTTGAAAGATTTGATCAATTTATGACGTTAAGCATGGATTGGATAAGGATATAGTTTTTTATTTGTTTCAGCCGAAAGAAAAAAAAAAGATATGGGCCACCGCATTATCTAGTCATCTACCAAAAACCTATTGTACGAAGATGATAAGAGAGGATTAAGGGTAATAACGTCAAAGCCGTATTATTTTAATAGCCAAAATTAGAAAGAATAAAATAATGAAAATAGATCGTTAGAAAACGTGTATATGTGCATTTCGGTTTATTCAATTTTATCTTTACTCTCTCTCTCTCTCTCTCGTTTTCCTTCGATGCTCTCTCTCTCTCTCTCTCTCTACAGCGAATGTCCCAAAGAGTTCTAATTCTCCAAGTCCTTATCGTAACCTTTTTGTTTGTTCATTCATCTGTTCCATAAAGAGTTGAGCTTTCTTTCCACCGACGATTATAAGGTGAGTGCAGCTAAGCCTAAGAACCACTTTTTTAAAAAAAAAATTCGTTTGTTTTTGTTCATTGGTAACGAAGTTGACTAGTGTTGAAAACGTCTTCTTTAGTTTTTTTTTTCGCGATCCATATGTGGTAAAGATCGAAACTTTGAGCTTGATCTGGCGTTTGTTTGGTGTGTTTAGCTTAGCTTTTTGTTTAGTTCGTATTGGTCGTTGCTCTGGATATAGAAACATGATTGTTTCTGAAGAAGATAGATGTGTGTCGAAACTTGCAAAATATAGTTTCTTTCTTTCTCAAGTATCACTCTTTACATGTTTTGGCGATTACATAGACTCTTGTCTTGTTTTAAGGTTTTGGTGATGTTAAGTGTAAATTTTGGTTTGTTTCTCAGGTTGTTTTGACCGTAAGTGTTTAGACGCGTGTTTGCTCTGACAGACACAACTCTGTCTTTGTTGCTTGCTTCTCTCCATGGTGTCGAGATCTTGTGCTAATTTTCTTGACTTATCATCTTGGGACTTATTAGACTTTCCTCAATCTCAGAGATCTCTTCCTCGTGTCATGACTGTTCCTGGTATCGTCTCTGAGTTGGAAGGAGACTGTGGTGATGCATCCTCCGATGTTAATTCCTCCACTGGTTCCCACGAGCGGAAGATTATTGTTTCTAACATGTTGCCTCTACAAGCTAAGAGAGATACAGAAACTGGACAGTGGTGCTTTACCTGGGACGAAGACTCTCTCAACCTGCAGCTCAGAGATGGGTTTTCTTCAGACACAGAGTTCGTTTATATAGGATCACTTAATGCTGATATTGCTACGAGTGAGCAAGAAGCAGTTTCACAAAAGCTTCTGTCGGATTTCAACTGCGTTCCTACGTTTTTGCCAAAGGAGATTCAAGAAAAGTATTATCGTGGTTTCTGTAAACACCACTTGTGGCCGCTCTTACATTACATGCTTCCCATGTTCCCTGACCATGGAGATCGTTTTGACCGGCGTCTCTGGCAAGCGTATGTTTCTGCCAACAAGATATTTTCAGACAGGGTGATGGAAGTCATAAACCCTGAGGAAGATTATGTTTGGATTCAAGATTATCATCTCATGGTTCTTCCCACCTTCTTGAGGAAGCGGTTCAACAGGATCAAGCTTGGTTTTTTCCTTCACAGTCCCTTTCCTTCATCAGAAATCTACCGCACTTTGCCAGTCAGGGATGACCTTCTGAGAGGCTTGTTGAACTGTGATCTCATTGGCTTCCACACATTTGATTACGCACGCCATTTTTTGTCATGCTGCAGTAGAATGCTTGGTCTTGATTATGAATCTAAACGTGGCCACATCGGGCTTGATTACTTTGGTAGGACGGTGTTTATTAAGATCCTTCCTGTTGGCATCCATATGGGTAGGCTTGAGTCTGTTTTAAACCTCCCCTCCACTGCAGCGAAGATGAAAGAGATTCAAGAACAGTTCAAGGGGAAAAAGTTGATTCTCGGTATCGATGATATGGACATCTTTAAAGGCATAAGTCTCAAACTTATAGCCATGGAGCATCTCTTTCAGACGTATTGGCATATGCGTGGTAAAGTAGTCCTGATTCAGATAGTGAACCCAGCACGTGCCTCGGGTAAGGATGTGGAAGAAGCAAAGAAGGAGACATATGTAACTGCAAAAAGGATCAATGAGCGCTATGGTTCCCCTGGATATCAGCCAGTTATCTTGATTGATCGTCTGGTTCCACGTTATGAGAAGACTGCTTATTATGCTATGGCAGACTGCTGCTTGGTGAATGCAGTAAGAGACGGTATGAACTTAGTCCCATATAAATATATTGTTTGCAGGCAAGGGACCCCGGGTATGGATAAGGCCATGGGCATTAGCCAGGGTTCACCACGCACAAGCATGCTTGTGGTCTCTGAGTTTATTGGCTGCTCGCCTTCTTTGAGTGGCGCCATCAGGGTGAATCCATGGGATGTAGATGCTGTTGCAGAAGCGGTTAACTTAGCCCTCAAGATGAGCGAGGCTGAAAAGCGGTTGAGGCATGAAAAACACTATCACTATGTTAGTACTCATGATGTGGGTTATTGGGCAAAAAGCTTTATGCAAGATCTGGAGAGGGCTTGCCAGGATCATTATAATAAACGTTGTTGGGGTATTGGTTTTGGCTTGAGTTTCAGAGTTTTGTCTCTGTCTCCGAGCTTTAGGAAGCTATCTGTTGATCACATAGTCTCAACGTACAGAAATACAGAGAGAAGGGCAATATTTTTGGACTATGATGGCACTCTCGTTCCTGAGAGCTCTATTATCAAAACCCCTACTGCTGAAGTCCTCTCTGTTCTGAAATCTCTCTGTGAAGATCCTAAAAACACTGTGTTTATCGTCAGTGGCAGAGGCTGGGAGTGTCTGAGTGATTGGCTATCTCCATGTGAAAATCTTGGAATAGCAGCTGAACACGGATACTTCATAAGGTATATGCATGCTCAAGGTTCTTTTCGCAGTTAAGGTTTCTAATAGAAGTTGGAAAAACTGAGACCCATTTGTATTTGGATTCAGGTGGAGTACTAAGAAAGAGTGGGAGAATTGTTACTCGTCAGCTGAGGTGGAGTGGAAGACAATGGTGGAACCAGTAATGAGATCATACATGGACGCAACCGATGGTTCCACCATAGAGTTCAAAGAGAGTGCTTTGGTTTGGCATCATCAAGATGCAGATCCTGACTTTGGATCCTGCCAAGCGAAGGAGCTTCTGGATCATCTAGAGAGTGTGCTTGCAAACGAGCCCGTTGTCGTTAAGAGAGGCCAACACATCGTAGAGGTCAAACCACAGGTAAAATAAAGAGATCCATTTCAAACAAGTACTTGCGTGTGAGAATCTGTTAAAGAGTTCATAAACCAACATTTGTGCTAATCAAGTGCAAAAGCTTTCTCGTACCTTCTTATGTGATCATATCTGTTCTTCTTACTGATGCAGGGAGTAAGCAAAGGCCTAGCCGTGGAGAAAGTCATACACCGAATGGTAGAGAATGGAAACGCACCTGACATGGTGATGTGTATAGGAGATGACAAATCAGACGAGGACATGTTTGAAAGCATATTAAACACAGTGACAAACCCTGACCTCCCAATGCGACCAGAGATCTTTGCCTGCACGGTGGGACGAAAACCAAGCAAAGCCAAGTACTTCTTAGATGATGTCTCTGACGTATTGAAGCTCCTAGCAGGACTTGCTGCTGCATCAAGCAGCTCCAAGACTGAGTATCAACAAGAATCCTCCTCCTCACATTCACATACACATGTGGCGTTTGAGAGCATCATCTGATAACAAGAAAAGAAGAAGTGTGAGTAACCAAAACCAACAGATGACTTGGAAAGATCCTGGATTAGGGTTGTGTACATGAGGGGCTAACATGGGACATGTCGTCTGTGTGAATTATTTTTGTTTTTCCAAACTTGGTGGGATGGTGTATTCTTTCTACCTCTACTCCTTGTTGTTTTCATCTCTTTGTATAGAATTTTATCTTTTGAAGTTTCAATGGTGGTTTGTATTTACACGAAACAGAGTAACCATATGGACAAGTTGGTCTTTTATTTGACATATACTGTCATAAACTGATTAATCTTGTGATCACACTAACAGATAATATACTCTCCCTTGGACGTTTGTTGCAACGTCTTCAATATCATGCTGCTAAAAATCTTTGGTATTAAAAAAGCTGTTGTGCCGACGTTTGTTAACATGACACGTGTGGCCGTCGTCTACGTCTCTCTCTTTTTGTTGTCTCTCTCTCTCTCTCTCTCTCTCTCTCTCTCTCTCTCTCTCTCTCTCCTTCCTTTATCACAAATTGTCCCTACTTCCTTTCACCATTTACACCATCACTGTTTCCTTTGATAACCATTTGCTCTTCATCATCACAAGCACAGTATCCACCATTCATCCTTGCTTTTCTTCTTCACAGTGTTCTCTGTTTCTTAGATATGAACTAGGGTTTTAGCTCATCACTTGGCTATTCGTCTCTCCTGAAACTAAAAGTAATGAAAAGGGATTACTTTCTGTTTCTGTGTATCATCATCCTTCTCCTCTTCTCTGGGTTTGTATCTTCAGCTCCTTCACCAGCGAGTTAGTCCCACTCTGTTTTTTTTACACAATGGGTCGTTTTTTGATCTGGGTTTCGATCTTCACTCACGTTATTCATCTTCTTTCCGCAGAGATTGTTAGTGGGTTCATCTCAAATCACGGAACTTCCCTCATGAAATGGCTATGGTCTCTCAAAACCACCTCCAAAACAGGTTTCGAAAACTACTTCACTCTCACTGATTAAAGTTTTGATTTTTATCTACTTACTGGCTCTTTCTTCTTCTTCTGCTAATCAGCGGTTTCTACGAAGTCGATGGTGAAATTCGAAAATGGGTATTCAGTGGAGACGGTTTTAGACGGAAGCAAACTCGGTATCGAACCTTATTCTCTCCATGTCTTGCCTAATGGCGAGCTGCTTATTCTTGACTCTGAAAATAGCAACGTTTACAAGATTTCATCCTCTCTTTCCTTATGTAAGTTTCACCATCAAGCTTCCAACTTTTTTCGATTTCGAAACTTGGGTTTGTGTCACATTGTGTTGTACTGTTTTGATTTCGCCTCGTCTGACGTGGAGTTCAATATTTGATGATCGTGTGAAGGATTGTGTATACGGATGGAATCAAGTATTTTCTCTACCCTTCACGTGGAAAAGATACTATTTTTCTTACCTAATCGCTGTACACTGTTGCACATGGACTTATACTTATTCCTGTATATGGCAATGGAGATGTTTTAGGTTGAATATAAAGTTGAAAATCATGCTGGTTCTTTGTCGTTTCTAAGCTTCCTTCTTTGTTTATGATTAACGGGGACTTAAAGAAAGTGTTATTAGATGGTCAAGAATACAATTCAATGCTTTTAACTGCAGCGTTAACATTGCATAATGGCAGATAGCAGACCAAGGCTTGTTACTGGCTCACCTGAGGGATATCCTGGTCATGTGGACGGTAAGTTACGAGACGCGAGGTTGAACAATCCAAAGGGGCTAACTGTGGATGATAGAGGAAATATCTACGTTGCAGATACTGTGAACAATGCTATCAGGAAGATCAGTGAAGGAGGTATTTTTTTTCCTGCTGTTTTGTGGTTACCCTTTGGGTAAGTGTTGCTTGGTTTATCTTTTGTGGTAAGAATCAGATTTGAGAAAGAAAATGCAATGGCAGGGGTCACAACCATTGCTGGGGGAAAAATGGTTCGTGGGGGAGGAGGTCATGTGGATGGTCCGAGTGAAGATGCAGAGTTTTCAAGTGATTTCGATGTTGTTTATGTTGGAAGCAGCTGCTCCTTGCTAGTTATAGACCGTGGAAACCGAGCTCTCAGAGAGATTCAACTCCATTTCGATGACTGTGCTTATCAATATGGAAGTGGCTTTCCTCTTGGTAAGTTTTTGTTGTCTCATTTCCTTCCTGAATCATCTCACATCTCTGAACTCAAATTCTTTTAAATTCAAAATCTTACAGGGATTGCGGTTCTTATAGCGGCTGGCTTCTTTGGTTATATGTTAGCTCTATTGCAACGTAGGCTCGGTTCTATCCTTTCATATCACACTGTAAGTGTTCCAATCTCATCCTAACATCTTAAACATTACCATCTTTCATATCATATGATAAACTATAACCATCTGTTTTGTTTTACATAGGATCAAGAAATATACAAAGCCCTTCCTGATCAAAAGCCTTTGAAACCAGTCGGGCCATCTCTGATTCCAACCGGAGATGAGCAAGAGCAACAAGAAGAAAGCTTCCTCGTGCCGTTACGGATATTCTTTTCAAATGCTTGGTTGTTTTTAGCGGAGCTGTTCAGTGGAATGTTTCCTGGTCTCAAAAAGAAGCAGACAGTGAGCTTCAGCTTTAATCACCAAGAAACAAATCATTCTGCTTATACCACAGCTCCATGGCCAATTCAAGAGAGCTTTGTGATACACAACAAAGACGAACCACCTCCCATCGAGACCAGAAACCTCACTCCCAAAAAGACTTACCCTTTCATGTCCAAAGACGCAGAGAGTATGCAACAGCTTCGCCAGAGCCGTGCCTTGTTCAGAAGCTTGGACCTCGAATTCCGACAGGAACAACAGCAACAGAAACATAAGCAGCATCACCGTAGGCATCACTCAACAATCCCACACACTCATTATGAGAGGATCAGTGAGAAGACTAATGAGGTTGTGTTTGGGGCGGTCCAGGAGCAATACCAGAGGCAAGTGGCAGCAGCAGCAACTGGTAAGCCTATGGAGTATGGAGATCAGATGAATCTTCATTACAGAGCACACCAATCTGTGAGTTACCCATATGGTTACTATTCCTATACATGAGAAGTTGGGAGCATTGTAGCTTCGGGTACAGGTGGGTTTTTAGATTAATTCAGAGGTAACACTTTTTGAGTATTTAGACCTTGTAAGAAAAAGTAGGAAACTTAAGTTATTATTCCGTGATATAAAGAAAAAGATGAGAACTTCCATAAAGATTCTTAAGCAAACGTTCAGCACAAAGCTACTTTCCTATAACATAACATTTACAAAAGATGTAGCAGTGACAGTTTCCTGATCCGTGTGCTCTTCGCCATTATTAGTTTCTTGTGCGTCATCAAACGTAATCAGGTCCATAAGATCATCAGAGGGTTTCAGTGAAAGCTGCGGCTGTGAGTGACTTGGAGTTTCCGGATCAGGCAAGGAGACTGTCTTGTCTACAATAGCTACATTGTTGGGCTGACACATGAACAAAAGGGGAGATACCATGGACCATAGTAATCTACTTATTGCGGAATACATGAGGGAAAGGTGAGACACAATCATCATAACTAGTCTACTTAGTACAGAAGAAACAGTTGATCCAGCAACTAGGTTTCTAGTGTAGGAGAAGAAGGTCCGAACTTGTTCCCCCAATTTGATTAGGAGAAGCTTCCATGTCGCGATGAACGAGAGGTGGTTCACTTCTTCCTGTCTATAACGATTTGGTTAAGAGATCTCAATATGAAATTCATACAGTTAATGTAATGACAGCTAAAATATAAACTTACATGACGAATGATGTAAGGGCGAACAGCAAATCCAATAGCTACACCAAGAAAGCATGAAAGGGCAATCCCTATTGACCAAAGAGAGTATGTCCCTACATCTGAAAACATCAAAGGAAGAACCGTTACTGTATCAAATCAACAAAAATAATACTGGAAAAGAAAAAACACATACTAGAATGAGAGCTTTGGAGGCAATCCTCCTCTTTTAGATTAATCTGGCGGATCATTTCGTTTCCATGATCAGAAACAAGCAAACAACATCTTTGAGGAACAAAAGTTATCTCAAAATCACTAGAGAAAGTTGCATTCTGTGCTGGTCCATCTCTATGTCCAAACTCCTTTGAGATTCCTCCAGCAATGGTGGTTACATAACCTACAAAGTCCATTACAACAAAAGATAAATATATATTGTTCAACCAAACTACACTAAAGCAAAGGCGCACAGTACAAATGTAATAAACACCTGAAGAGCTGATCTTGCGTATAGCTTTATTGTTCTTATCAGCAACATAAACATTCCCTTTAGCATCCACAGCAAAACCACGCGGCTTGCTGAACCGGCTGTTACCAGCTTTACCATCTAAATAACCGGGACTCCCATCCCCAGCAAACCGGTTCATCACACTATCTGCACAAACAGACACACATCTGAAAATCTTCACTTTAAAGACAGTAAAGCTTAAGACTTTCACACACAGACCATCAAAAGCCCATAAGCCCTAACATACACAAACACAGTTACAATGATCCGATTCATATATTTGATACAAAAAGGGGTTAGCTTTGTGAGTGTTTACCACCGGACATAGGAAACGAAGTAGTGTAGAACGTGCTTCCAGACGAATCAAGTACGATCATATTAGAAGATCCTGGTAGAGCATGAACCGTGTGTGGATTCAGACCAGACTTATGACCATCAACCACTGTAGTAACCTCGTACCCGTCTTCCAAAACTAGCTTACCCTCGACTGTATGTACACATAATCAAAAACCATTAGAGAAAAATATCAGGAAGCAGTTAATATCAAATGACACTTACCCAGATTGAAAACGAAGAACGAGAACAGTAACAAGGAGGAAAACGACCAAGCCATGTCGGAATCGATGAGGAGTTGAGAAAGCGACTTTGTGTGTCTCTCTCTCTATCTTACTTAATGTTGCTGCATAGCATCTTTAAAGTTCATTCCTTTACTAAAAAGTGTGTCTCGCACTTCTTCTTCATGTAATTGGGGGACTACTAGGGCCCTGAGAGAAAATTAATCTGCTGTGTTTGAGTGTAGGAAAGAGAATTTGGGAACAACCAATTATATTTAAATGGCCCAATAACGGCCCGATTTGTTTTATGACTGTTGATGAAACGCTGCCGTATTGATGTAAACTAAAGTCATGTTATACAAAAAAGATAAAGACGAGCATCGTCGTTCATTGAGATCCAAATCTCAGTTTCGTTTTGATCTCTCGTCTTTGATCAGATAATCGGAGCTCCGGTAACGGATCCTGGAAAAAATCCGGCGGAGGAATACTGCTTTCGAGGCTGACTTGATTTGAAGATTCTTCTTCCTAAAGTTGCCGGCGGGCGAAGGTCCAGCTCTTCCACACCCAATCATGAATTCGATTTTTTCCGGTACTCGTCTAAGGTAATTGGATCCTCTTCCTTATTATTGATAAACGATGCATTTGATATAACATATACAAGTGAGAGGAGAATCTGAGGAGATCGAGCTCGTTTCATTTGATGATTTTGATTTGATTTTGGCATCCTTTTGCTTGTTGTCTTGAATATTCGAAGTCAGATCAGTTTGAAAATTGCGTAATTGTATGATTCTGAAGTTTAGTGGATTTGATTTGATTTCAGGGACATGATCCGATCCATAAGAGCATGCAAAACAGCCGCGGAGGAGCGTGGTGTTGTGAGAAAAGAGTGTGCTGATATCCGAGCTTCGATTAATGAAAATGATCCGCATGATAGGCACAGGAATCTCGCCAAGCTCATGTTTATACACATGCTGGGTTACCCAACACACTTTGGGCAGATGGAGTGCTTGAAGCTTATTGCATCTCCTGGGTTTCCAGAGAAGAGGATTGGTTATCTTGGGCTGATGTTGCTTCTTGATGAGAGACAGGAAGTGTTGATGCTCGTCACAAATTCATTAAAACAGTATCCTTTGGTAGTGTTTGTAATAGCATGGCCTTTGCGTGGATTTTTGGGTTGCATTGATGTGATGAGAATTCAGTTGGGGAAAATATACTGATAGATTTGTTCCAGTTTTTTAACCTTAACTCACGTGCAGAGATCTTAACCACACGAACCAGTATGTTGTAGGGCTCGCGCTCTGTGCTTTAGGGAATATTTGTTCTGCAGAAATGGCTCGTGATCTTGCGCCGGAAGTAGAAAGATTGATCCAGTTTCGTGACCCTAATATCCGTAAGAAGGTGAATTGTTTTCATGTTTCTATGTATGGTTTGATGGAGTTTGATTTGTTGTGGTTTTTGTTCCTTCATTGCCTTGACCATTTGTGTTGTATTATATGTAGGCGGCGCTTTGCTCCACGAGAATAGTGAGGAAAGTTCCAGATCTTGCAGAGAACTTTGTAAATGCTGCTTCTTCCTTGCTTAAGGAAAAGCATCATGGGGTTCTTATAACAGGAGTTCAACTTTGTTATGAACTATGCACGATTAGTGATGAGGCCCTAGAATACTTCAGAAAGGTAGCTCCATAATTTTCTTTAGACCACTCACTTTATGCATACATGTGCATTGCCCTATTGTAGTTTAATGTTTTTCGCAGAACATCCGTACCTGTGCACACTCTATTACTTGTATGATGCATCCGTGTACAATATTTCTCCTGCAGTAAATTTCCTCTCTCTTGTCTTTCTGTTGTATGTACAGAAATGCACGGAGGGACTGATAAAAACTTTGAGGGATATTACTAATAGCGCGTATCAGCCTGAGTATGATGTTGCAGGGATCACAGATCCTTTTCTTCACATACGGTTACTTAAGCTCCTGCGTGTTTTAGGCCATGGTGACGCTGATGCTAGTGATTTGATGACTGATATACTTGCCCAGGTTAGTCGTAATTTAGCAAGTGATTCTGGATATGGCTAACCATTTTCAAATTTGCGATGTAATTCCCGTAGAACCATAAAATTTATCATTTTTTCTTTTCAGTTGCAGTGAATATATATTTTGGAGAAATGTTGTAGGAAGAAAAATGTGTATGATAGCTGTGCTCTCTCATGTGCTGGAACTGATTCTGTTTAATTTTAGTATAAGTAGGAAATAAGTTTCTGTAGTTGATAGGGGTGGTCGGATATCATTCTCTTTGGTAGATACGAGACTTGTTAGTACTGAGATACCTGTACATTTAGCCGGACTTACCCTCTTTTGATGCGGCCTCTGTTACATGCTTTGTTAAAATCTTTTCAGTTCAGAGTCAGGGATCTACTGTGGTTTACATAATCTTCCAGGTTCCCTGATCCTTTCTGTTACGCTGAGAGGTCTTTATTTAGTTGGTTTCATGCTATTGTAGGTGGCCACAAAAACTGAATCAAACAAAAACGCAGGAAATGCCGTACTCTATGAGTGTGTTGAAACAATCATGGCCATTGAAGACACCAGTAGTTTGCGTGTGCTTGCTATCAATATCTTGGGAAGATTCTTATCTAACCGCGACAACAATATCAGGTTTGGCTCTTCCTCAATTTACTATATGTTGAGAACGAGCTTGCCTGTTTTTTCATTTTTTTTTTCATCTTGTCTGGTTGACTTTATCAAGCACACTGCGCTCTTGTTATCAGCTAGGGCGTCTTTCTTAATATTCGTTTTATTTATGTTTTCTCACTCTTGTTTTCTCATACATGTTGCATTCCCCTTATATCATATTCTCGTTCTCTCAGATATGTTGCATTAAACATGCTGATGAAAGCAATTGCTTTTGATGATCAAGCCGTGCAGAGGCACAGAGTTACAATCTTAGAATGTGTTAAGGTATTGTTTTTAGTACTACCAGAAAATATTTTTAACAACTGTATGTAATAGCTTTCTTGGAGAAAGAATACATATTAACTTGCCTTCTGCTTCCATCAACAATTTAGGACCCAGATGCTTCCATCCGGAAAAGAGCTCTTGAGCTCGTCTCTCTTTTGGTAAATGAGAACAATGTCAAACAACTGACAAAGGAGCTGATTGATTATTTGGAAATCAGCGATGAAGATTTTAAGGAGGATCTTAGTGCGAAAATATGTTCTATCGTTGAAAAGTACGTATTCTGTTTGAGAAATTGAAGAAGCACTTTCTTGTACCCCTTTTTATGTTCAAGAGATGTGAGTTTCTAGTTAATTGGATTTTATGTTGATTTGTTAAGAATTTCGATAATGTAGGTTTTCTCCAGAGAAGATCTGGTACATTGATCAGATGCTCAAGGTTCTGTCGGAGGTATGGATTGAAATGCGAGACATCTGCCTAAGCTCGTTTTAATTGCTTTTTTTTTGTATCGGTCTTAACCTTACTCCTATTCCATGTTAGTAGGCTGGAAAGTTTGTGAAAGATGATGTGTGGCATGCACTGATTGTTGTCATAAGCAATGCATCAGAGCTTCATGGATATACAGTCAGAGCATTATACAAAGCAGTCTTGACATATTCAGAACAGGTATGTTTTATTTATCTAATGTTCGATTGATTTCATTCTTCAATTAGTGTAATCCTTTCTAATATGCTTTCTTTGAGATTTCAAACAGGAGACCCTTGTCCGAGTGGCGATTTGGTGCATTGGGGAATATGGTGATTTGCTGGTTAACAATGTGGGGATGCTTGGTATTGAAGATCCAATAACGGTGAGCATTACCAAACCAATCTTACTCATTATTTTTCTGTATATAATATTTAGATGATCATGCTTCTTGGGATTTCTTGTTGACTTAACAACATGCAATGACAAGTTGACTGCCTTGGGCAGGTAACGGAAAGTGATGCAGTGGACGTTGTCGAGGATGCCATTACTCGCCATAACTCAGATATGACTACCAAAGCGATGGCATTGGTTGCTCTATTGAAGCTGTCATCCCGCTTTCCTTCTATCTCAGAGTATGATCGAGTTATTTTAATCTCAGTGTGTATTTTATCCAACTCGTTTATCTTATATCTGAGCTGAGTATATGAATAGTGTGAGTTTTGACTGTCTACCAGAAACTGTAGTGTGTGACCTTCTGAGACATTATTTATGAATACATTTTACCTGTACATTCATGTCCGCAGTTCTCATTTTGGTAACTAAACAGTTCTCTCAAATTCAATGGCAGGAGGATTAAAGATATAATTGTGAAGCAAAAAGGGAGCCTTCTCCTTGAAATGCAGCAGAGAGCTATTGAGTTCAATTCTATTGTTGACAGGCATAAAAATATAAGGTTGTTAATATCCCTTGTTTGCATCTTCATCATCCATCTTCTAGCGTCTTTTATTAAAAATTTATCTCCCCCTCAAATCTCATGAAAGCGAGGTCTCTATGCATATAGGTCTTCTCTGGTTGAGAGAATGCCGGTGCTAGATGAGGCTACCTTCAATGTGAGGAGGGCTGGCTCTTTGCCTGCGTCAGTTTCAACAATGGCCAAACCTTCAGTTAGTATTCCAAATGGTGTCGCTGCTGCTCCGCTTGTGGACTTGCTGGATCTAGATTCTGACGATATCCTGGCTGCGCCTAGTTCATCTGGTGCAGATTTCCTTCAGGATCTTCTAGGTGTTGACTTAGGATCATCTACAGCCCAATCTGGTTAGTTCTTTGGCTTCTATGAAGCTGTGTTTTTTCATTTATGGTGTGCTCCGTGATGATATTGTCTCCAAATGAGCAATCTTTTCCTCTACGGCTTTGGAATGTTTCAGGTGCAACCCCGGGTCCAAAAGCCGGCACAGATCTATTGCTGGATATTCTATCAATTGGAACCCCTTCTCCGGCACAAAACAACACATCATCAGTTGATTTGCTATCAACAGCTGGCATTAACAACAATCCTTCTGCTGCGCTAGACACACTTTCTTCACCAGCTCCACCTCACATTGCAACGACTGCTTCTGCTGGTGGTATGTTTGATTTGTTAGATGGTCTTTCTCCAAGCCCATCGAAGGAAGGTAAGAAAAAGTTTATGTAATCTCTGAAACAAAATGTATACAATCATTGAAACTCTTTTACGAAGATGAATAACTTGCTTTCCTCCTTGATTGCAGCAACCAATGGTCCAGCATATCCACCTATTGTTGCATACGAGAGCAGCACCTTGAAGATTGAGTTCACATTCTCAAAGCCATCAGGGAACTCACAAGAAACAAATGTCCAGGCCACTTTTATAAATCTATCTCCTAATACTTTCACAGATTTTATCTTCCAGGCTGCTGTTCCAAAGGTCATTCAGTTTATTTTTTCCCCTATTGTCCAGTTTTCAAAATTTTCTATAACGTTGTCTTTCGTCCTGGGAAAACTCCAGTTCCTCCAGCTGCACTTGGATCCCGCAAGCAGTAACACACTCCCGGGAAGCGGTAACATCACGCAGAATCTGAGAGTCACCAACAGCCAGCACGGGAAGGTAATATACACTTTCTCTATTGAACTTCCTTTCTTAAATATTTTTTATCAATTTAGCACTCAGTCATCGAGAACTCAGTATAATGCTCATATAAAGATTGGTTGAATCATGTGGATTCAGTGACTTGAGACTCAAGGGATTTAATGTTTACATGGCAGAAATCTCTAGTGATGCGGATGAGGATTGGGTACAAAGTGAACGGAAAAGATGTGTTGGAGGAAGGACAGATCAACAACTTCCCTCGCGGGTTGTGAGGCTGCTTGTATTTTCAGCACAAGGACTTTTGAGTATTTATTATCATCATCCCTATGAAGAACGATATGTCTTGCCCGAGCAGCTTACGCAACAAAATCAGCTTTTACCTTCCTACTTTTTTTTTTTATTGGTTTCATGAAACTTTGGCTTTGTTTGGGGATTTAAGATTCTCCGGGTTTCTTTTTGAACAAAATTTCAGATGTTTTGAGTCGGAAAGTGATGGAGGAAGCACACAAGTTTGTCTCGTGTATAAAACTTTTAAAGAGATTTGTTTGCCCACATGATGCATCTCTAGTTTCAGTTACAGCTTCGTCTTTGCACAAAAGTTTTGAATTTATTTGCTAATTTAGTGGCTAATGTAATTATGTCACTTGGTAATGATTTTGAAGACAATCTGTGACTTGAGAGATCATCGATATGTTCATGAGTGTCATCATTATTTTATCCCTAACCAATAATGATTCCATCCCATTTTTGGATACACTTTACAGGTCTCAAACCCCACCAAAGATGTAAAATTTGACTTCTCTTTTTTTTTTTCAATTTCATTTTTTGTATGATTTGCCATAAAAATGATATTCTTTTTGTTTGAAAAGTTTGGACATTAAAGACAAAATACAGCTAACAAAATCATCAAAGTTTGTGCAAATCTTTGAGGTTCCATCTGGGAATCTCGTCTACTTCAAAAGCTTTACAAACAGGAATTAGGTTTCCTAAAAAAATTGTATGAAATTAATCCGATTAGAACTTGGGGATTAAAAGAACCATCACATATAACATAATCAAAGAACAAGCTTATTCCCCTCTCAACAAACACAAAGAGATTCAGCTACAAAGACACAAAAGAACCACCACTAGAGTATATAGTGTTAACAAAATGAATTTCAAAAAGAAAAAAAACTCAAAATCAATGGTTTAACTAAATCAACAGCAGAAAATTACCTACCCCTTTGATCTGTACCTATCCCCATTCTCATCTCATGGCCCCTGAAATCTTCTTCCATTCAATGATAGTCCAGCATCAACTGTACTACCAGATGCAGAACAAGCATAAGATGAAGAAGAGCCCACCAGATTGGTCTCTGCTTGGTTTGCAAACTTTGATCTTTTATTAGACCACTGCCAAATCTTTGACACAGAAAAGCTCTCACCTTTACTCCTCATGTTTATCTTCTTCCCTTCAACATTACTCTCTCCATCTTTCACATTCTTCAAACCTTCATTATTAGGACACAAAGCCACCACCAGATCTGACTCAGCCACTATGTACTGATAAGACCCCATTGAGAAACATCTCCTGTTATCAAGACTACTGTTCACACTCACACACCCACTTGTCTCTCCTCCTCTTCCTCCTTCACCTTCATTGATATTACTGCTCCTAAACTTGCCAAGCCTCACTGAGAACACTCTCTTCCCACTCATGATATCACTCTCCGCCGGTTTCTCCCCCGGAGAAACCCTATCTCCATCTTCTCCGGCGAAAAACCCGAAACTGAAATCCGGGTTTTCGAACTGGTGCCCTAGAGGGTAAAGGGTTCCTCTACAAAGCGGACACGTCGAGTTAGAGAGAAGCCACGTGTCGATACAGTCGATGTGGAAAGCGTGGCTGCAAATCGGAAGCAGTCTGAGCTTATCGTCTTCCGAGAATTCGCAGAGACAGACAGCGCAATCGAACGGCTCCTTCGAGCCTTTGATCTCTTTGTAGAGGAACACGGGAAGGGCATCGATTAGGGCTTGGTCTAGACCAGAGTCGTGGAGATGGAACAGCTGTTGGAGCTGTCTTTGGTAAGTGTCGGAGTCGGAGATTTCTGGGTCTCGATCGGAATCCGCCGCTGAGGAAGAAAGTCTCAATCTTTTCTTCTTTAAGTAATATTTGACCATCAAATGTAGGATGCTGAAGATGAAGAAGACGACGGAGAGGAGAACGATGATGAAGAGAAGGATTGGGCTTATTCGATTAGATGAGTGATGATTCGCGGAGATGGGAGGAGGAGCAGGTGAGATTTGGATCGAGCCTTGGTGGGTTTGATGAATCATTTGAGACATTTTTTGTTTTGTTTCTGGTTTGTGATGAAGAAGAGAGACACCATTAAGCTTACTCTCTCAGATTTAATCATAAAACCCCTCAATTTATGATTATTTTTTCCATGGAGCTCAATAAAAAATTTAAAATCGAATTCACAGTCAAAACGTAGCAGGAATGATTGCTAAACAGATTTGGCACAACTAGAGTCTAGAGAGAGCGCCTACCATCATTAGCTTAAAACATGGAATCAAGAAAAAGAATATAGTAGTAGTTGTGTTAGTTAAGGCTTAATTAAATGATTAGTTACTTATACTTGATCATAGAGTTATTAAGAAGAGGTCTCTTATTAGGTCACCTAACTTTTTGTTTTGTTTTTATAAAAACTTTTACTGGAAGATTGCAACCTAGCAGTTTCCTTTTTTTCTTTTTTTTTTTAATTGCAACCTAGAGGTTTGAAGAATATAGAAAAAGCCTACCAAATTAGTTTGGCTTTCCTTGTTTTCTATGTGATACTGAACTTAATCCACTAAATTAGCTAAAGGCCTTAATACACTACATTTAGTTTATTAATGTTAGTTATCAAATTCATCAATAATAAAATGTAACTTCTGAAAAGAGTCACTCAAATAGAGTATAGTTAAATAGTTTTTTTATATGTACTAAAAGTGATATATACTGTATTTTTTAAAGACAAGTTGAATTTCAATATAATATATAAGGGCTCGAATAAATAAACTGAAGCAGTTGACCAAAAAAAAAAAAAAAAAAAAATTAAACTGAAGCAACACAAAAAGGTAACTAGTAGAAAATATTATTTTGAATATGGAGGAAACCATTAACCACATGGTCATGTCAACAAATGGGTTTAAAGTTAAACAAAATTCGAGTCTGTGAACATTGGTATTAGAAAATTGATATAAATAAAGAAAAAGGCTGTCAGCACTACTTTTAGAATAACTAAATTCATGGGGTATAATAGCCCAATTACGATATATTTTTACTACTGGAGGCCCAACTAATAAGGATCACCTAAATCACAAACAAATTCCATAAGAATTACGAAGTAACAAATTTCATTTCAAATATTCTCATACGAACTGAGAAATAAATATCTACTTACAGTTTGTGAAAATAACATATAAATCAGTTTTGAAATGAAGATTAAACATTTTGGAGAGGACTTTTGAGAAACCTAATCCTCAACTCCAAATGCATAATATAATCAGCAGTCTTTGATAGAAGTAGATCCGGTTGGTTAAATATAATTTAAATTTAAATTTTTTATTGATACACATGGTGAAAGAAAAACTTAGTATATATGTATGTATATAATTCTAAATATACAAAAAAAGGAAAATTAACAAAAAAACATGTTATATCTATGAGAATAAAACATTAAGTGTGTAAGATAGGTGTTTAAATTCTTAGGATTCAGATAATAATAAATTTAACTAAAAAATAAAAAAAATAAAAATTATAATTTTCATTAGTTACAATGACTTTTAATTTTTAGTGAAACAATTCTTTTGTTGAACTTTGTTATTTTAGTGATAGGAACCCCAAAAATACAGGTCTGACTGTGAAAATCTTATCCTCTGATTAGTACCGTGAGACATAGAAATCAGTGTGTAAATAAATTGTACAGATCAAACTGATATCACCTGCCTAATTTATAATTTGTCTCTAATTAACCGAAGTAATTTACGTCGTATTTTATTTTCTTTTACTATATACAAATTTTACTTGGTAAAACATATGACCTTCAAGATGTTTATTAGAATAGATTTAGTGTAAGATTATATATTTAAAACAATATTACGGAGTAGGTTTCACCAAAAAAAACTACGGAGTCAGTATATATATTATTCATCTTGGAAGCCTTGCGAGTTGATACACCCCCAATATGGCGAACGTAATAAAATATACTGCAACATACGTAGACAACTACATATTTAGGTTCCATTTGATTTAGAAAAGACTATGCATATCCTAATATTCCATCAATCTCCTTTAAGTAATTGATAAGACTGTCGATGATCCACACTGGATCTTCCACGTCATGGCGGATCTTCTCGAACTCGACGGTCCACAACACACGGCTACCATCAGCCTCGTATGCCTTTGGAGTGACCGTGATGGTTGCTTTGAACTTCTTGTAGCTATCCGAGACAAGGTTACCACTCATACTCAGCGTCACTGTTCTTTTCTCCCAACCCACATACTCAGTGATCTTCTCATTCGCTAAGGTGAAAGAACATGAAATAATTAACGGCTTTGATCAAGAAAAAAAAAAGAATGCAACGTGAAAGAGTTTTTACATATTATGTCAAAAGTGCTGTTTATGTCGTCGGTGAAAGATGTAAACAACTTGTCCGCCGGAGACTTGGTGTCAAACTCGCCGGAAGAATCTCCATGTAGTGCCATTCTATTTTTTTGTTTTCTTTTACTATTATATTTCTATGAAGTGATATTATACTCCTTTTGATGATGTTGTTTTTATATATAGAGATGAAATTTGCATTAGTTCACGTTTTTTACTTAATCCCACTCATCTCTGATGGTCACTTGTCTCGACCGTGGAACCGACGGGTCTGAAGATGTAAGTGAGCGGTGGTTCCCGTTGGAATAGTCTGCCCTTTAATAAGAAGACACGTGTTTCCTTGTGGGAGTAGCAGCCATGGCTCGACTGGGGTTCACAAGAGAAAACACACTACAAAACAAAGTCACGTGTTCCGAAGAGAGGTGCACGTGTTGGATTGGTCACCGTCACTGTGGCTACTTACTCTATAATTCGCCTAGATAATATTATCATGATTTTGCTTACTTGCTAACTTCTCCATGATTTCAAATTATCAATAGTTGTAATAATTCAAATAAATAGTTTTATAATATTTATATTATTTAATATTGATAAGTTTGAAAAAAAATATGGTAATTACATGTACAATCAACATAAATATATGATATTATCATATTTATTATTATTTAAAAGTGAACTTTTCTTTCTTGCATGCCATTAAAATATAAATATATCTTTCTATAATATTATTTTAAGGATTTAGTTTGTTATTTGTCAGTTTCTCCACAATTTAGAAATAATCAACAGTTTTAATAATTTTAATAAATATTTTTCATAATATATATATATTTCATGTTTTCTATGATTTTAGATTATATTTGTTATTTTCATTTTATTTTGCTTACTTGTGAGCTTGACCATAATTTTAGAAAAAAACAACAAAATAATATTAACAAATAGATTTTATAATATTTATTATTTAATAATAAAAAGTTTTATTTAAAAAAAAAGTTATGATAATTTCATGTATAATCCACATAAGTATTTGATATTATTATATTTATTATTATTTCATGTATAATCCACATAAGTATTTGATATTATTATATTTATTATTATTAAATATTGCATGTCAGTAAAATTTAAATATATTTTCTATGATACTATTTAAAAATTAGTTTTTTATTCGTTAGTTTCTCCATAATTTAAGAAAAAAAATCAACAAAATAATATTAACAAATAGATTTTATAATATTTATTATTTAATAATAAAAAATTTTATTTAAAAAAAAAGTTATGATAATTTCATGTATAATCCACATAAGTATTTGATATTATTATATTTATTATTATTAAATCTTGCATGTCAGTAAAATTTAAATATATTTTCTATGATACTATTTAAAAATTAGTTTTTTATTCGTTAGTTTTTCCATAATTTAGTAATAATCAATAGTTTTAATAATTTTTAATAAATAGTTACATAATATTTATAAATTTTTGTATTTGTCATGATTTTAGGTTATTTAACTGATTTTTCATGTTACTTTGATTATTTGTAATTTTTTATTAATTTTAAATTTAATTTTGCTTATTTTTTATGTTTTTCATGATTTATTTTAATTTATTTGTTGTAAGTCTTTTTTTAAATAATGATTATTTAATAAATATTTTTATTATATTCATGATAATTATTAACATGTATTATTAAATTTTAGCAATAATTTTTTATCTGTGTTTATCCTTTGTTTACTTTAGTTATACTAAATCATATAATATTTTATTTATTTATTATTTTAATAGCAAGTTTTTTCTCATTTATACCACGGATGTGGCAGTCCAGTTGGTTTAAGCGCAGGCGTTGGTGCTGTTGTGCTCCTGGGTTCGATCCACCGTGGGAGGAGTGTTTTACGCCAGAAATGGTATCAACAAAGGCTGACTCCAGGCCTGGGGGGATTATTTGGGCCTAAGGCCCAGACACCTCCCGGTTAACCAAAAAAAAAAAAAAAAAAAAAAAGAATTATATTATATAATGCCATAGGTTTCACTAACATCAACTTACCAATCGAAAACTATGAATCCTAAGAATGCAATCTCTTGCCGTTATAAGTACAAAATTTAACTTTTACTACCCATATATATATTTTAGTATTTTTAGTTTATAAGGTTTTAGTTAAAAATAAATATGTTTTAACTATGGTAGATTTTGTTAATATGTAGCATTATAAAAGAAATTCATACAAAATGTAATTAAACTAATGTTCGTAAGAAACATTGAAAAAGGAAAAATCAAGCATATATATCATTTGATGAAGAGAGATTTACTTTCATTGGCTTCACTGATAATTAGTAAATATGATTTTTTTTATAGATTCATCTTTTCTGTTATTCTAAAGTATCAATAAACTTTATCAGGTTAATTATGATATGATGATTTTTCTTACATCAGTGGTTATTATATGATATGATGATTCTTCTTCCACCAATGGTTATTATTTAACTAATTAAATAATTTAGATTAAAATAAAAAATATGTTGAAATTAGAATTGGTTGGATATATACTAGTCTGCACAAGGTGCGGACCCTAATCTAGTATGACAATAATAAATAACAAATAATTTAGGGTAAATTTTTCAAATAATTTTTTTAAATTTTTTTGTTACAAGAATAAACTTCAAAAAATGATCAAAATAGATATTTAAAAAAATATATTTAATTTTGAATCTTACCTCCAAAATCTTACCTTATAACTTTAAATCCTAAGTGTATATTAATAATATAAAGAGTATAAATGTATATTTACATTATTTAGTAAAGTTTATTTTGGTCAATTTTCTCATTGAAATCTATTTTGGTGACAATTTTTTTTTTAGATTTATCTTAGGATATTATTCAATAAGTTATTATAAAAAATTATAAGAATTAGTATATTGCTGACAAAAAAAGAATTTTTGTATTGTAATAAAAATATAATATTATTATTTATAAATCATGATATTTCAGCTATTATATTTAGTATATTTTTATTATTGGTAAACGCATAGACCAACTAACTAAGGGGTTGACTGGTTTTCCGGCTACCACTCGTAAACGCAATTTTGCGGTTAGTAGAAATTGTTGGCGTTTTGTAACAGTCATAGAAAACATTATAAATCGCTTCAAACCGCTATAAACTTTTAAAATTCAAAAGCTGGTTCCACCTAGCGTTTGCGGTTGCGGAAGGGTAAATTTTTTTTTCAAAGAAACTATATAAATAAAAAAATAATCAATTAAAATTTTAAATTTAAATAATAAAAATACCAAAATATATACATTATATTTTAAAACTTTGAAGAAAAATATTTCTATAATTTTAAAATAATTTAATAGTATAATTTTATAAATAGAATTTTTATATTTATTATAATAATATAATTTTTAATATTATTATAATTATATAAATATAAATATTGTTAATTTATTATTTAACCATTGCTACATTTCAGTCATAAATATCTCACAAATGCAACAATTTTAACTGTTTTACCATTCGTACAAATCTTTTAATAACGTATAAAACTGTAACCGCTCACATCCGCAAACGTCCGCAATCACAACCGCTGCGATTACACCAGTGAGCCCCGCCCCTACTAATCTAGATCCGATTAATCGTTCGAAGTGATAGACTTTAAATCACCGTCTAAACTTTTTTGAACATTGCTTTTAGGATAAGAACTTCAGTTTCGACTGTATAATATTCATATTTTTATTTTTATTACTAAAGACTAAAACATGGTTGATATAACCAATGAAGAAAGAACAACTTGCAAGAAAGTTAATAGACTAACACAATTACAATGTTTTAAAAAATAAACATTTTTTCAAAATTAAAATTTTATTACAACACAGAAATTAAAACAAACAATATACTAAACATAATATTTAAATGTAAAAATTATAATTTTATTTATAAAGTGAAAACATATAAAAGTGAGAGATCATTTATAAAGAAAAGTTAGACTATAAAAATAGAATAAAGAAATTGTTACTCTATATTTGGGGTATTACTATTGATATCTCTTTATTCGTTGTAAAATTATTGAAAAAACAAATACTTTATTATAAATATCATTTTGATGATAAAATATAGTACAATTAGAGATACTCTAAGGATCACACAATAGTTAGCCAAAATAAGAAGTCTTGCAAATATCAAGTCTAAACTCTTCTCACCATGTTCGGGATCTGATATAGCCATTGTGGGAGAACAAACGGGATAAGGTTTGGTTTTCTGGTATTAATCCGATGGCAATGGAGAGAAATCACAGCTCTTGGGTCGCTAATGGGAACCATAAAGTGATTATGCCCTCTAAGTTCGAACTGAGTAAACTGACTGTGAATCACAAACTTACCGTTGTGTAAGTTAATAAATAGCATGCATTTTTGTTTCATGCTCCAAAAGTAGGCTGTTTTGGCATTAAAAGGGTTTATGGACAGCGGTAAATAGTCGGTCAAGATAAAACCTGGGGAGATTTCAGATATTAGTAGCCATCCCTCACTTTGTAGCCTCCATACACACAACTTATCTTCTAGGCTTCCATCCACAAAGACCATGTTCATATACATGAGAAACCCTTGGCAAGGTGTGCAAGCTCTTGGGTATTTGATAGTTTTTTCCAAGTCAGGAAAAGGTGTGAATCGACATCGATTTGAACCAGCATAGAAATCAATGGTTAATACAGCTTCATGATTTTCACTCTTAATTGCAAGCCAGTGAAGACTACCATTCAAACTAATGGGATACTGAAAATAACTATTGATGGAAGAGGAAGGAAGATTGAAAGTTTCTTGAGTGCACAAGCCTGTCTCAGATGAATATATCAGACAATTTAATGTTGTATCTTTCAAAAATTTATTAGTGACAACAACTTTGTAACCCAAAAGGACGCCCTTCTCAGTTTGTGTGGCAATTCCCCATTGCCCACGAAATATTTGCTTTACAAACTCTTTATCAAGAGAGATTTCGATGCATTCTCGTGAAATTGGATTAGCCACGTAGTAGCGAGACACACATCGACTTTCATGGAGGATCAAAATCAAACCAGCATCGGAGTATGCCTCGACTGTGGCTCGTCGGTTTTTGATCTTATTAGTTAGGAAAGGTTCTATGAAAAAGCCCAAAGATCGTTCAAGTCCCCAAATGTTGCATTGGTACTGAGCCATTATCTCTAGGGAATAATTGCCAAACATGAGCGACCATGAAGAAGAAGAGGCTGAGTTTTGGTGGATGGATATAAAAAGATCCCTGAAAAACGGAGTCTCTACGATTGATTTCCACTGCTTGCAAACAAGTTTGAAACTTGTGAAGATCTTAAGTGGTAATCTCGCAAGTACCATTGCCCATAGATCCTCAGGGAAGGAATCCATCTTTCTCTTTTCTTTGTTGTTATAAAGTATAGTTAATCATCTCATTTATATAGAGTTTTCTCTGTCTTAGTGGTGATATGTCATTAGATCTTCTGTTAATAGTTTTTTGGGTAAATATCTATATTGATATATCTTTCTAGTATACTTTAATTTAAAAACTTTATGTTAAATAGTTTTTAATATTAATGAGATGAGATATTCTAAACAATCCTTACCTTACATCTTAAGAAAGAGATTTTTTTAAAATGCAATACTATTAAATTAATATGAATTTGAATTAAGTAATTAAGTTATATATGTGATGACAAATGGAGTGAGAATTCTAAAAACATGATCATTAGAAATGTTATTTCTTGAATGTCTAAATATGTAAAGAAAATTTAGTAAGATATCTATACTAATAATGTACTACTTTTTATTCTTCACATTCATCCAGTCTTCTATTAAACTTTTTTCCCAGTCTTCTAGCGGACTTAGGGTTGTAGTAGTTTTTAGACTGTTTTCGGCCTGCAATTCTTTTGCTTAAAGATAATCATTATTTTTAAGTGTCCCAATAATTATGCTATTGCAATATATGAAAATTTTACATAGACGATTCTATCGTTAACAATTTCATTTGACTTATGAAAATTCACATATGATTTGTATTTTTTTTATCTTCGTGATATGCATAATTTGTATTTTCTGAAGTTTGAACATGAGGTCTTCTGATAAACCACTAGACTAAGAAGTATTCTACAAAATAATTATCACTAAGTCTCAAATAGTGATTCTCAGAACTCCCTCTACCTGTTTTTTTTTTCAGTTACGAGTCTTCAAAAACTGAAATCAACATTGGAAGATTTCAAATCAGCAATAGTATTGATCCCTGCCATGTGTTTATGTGTTTGCAAGAAATAAGATATAAAATATGATCGATGAGAATTGTATTGTAATTGCATCCACTCCATATTATTTATACACTATGAGGTAGGGTATTCGCTTGCACAAAGTGTAATGATAGTCATTAATGTGCAAATCGTATATACTTTACAAAAAGACGCAGATCACTTGATGTGTGGAAACTATTATGGCAAAACTTACATATTAACATGGTCACAATAAAGCCGTAATATTAATCTTTATAAATTTGTTTCTGTAAACGAATACTATTAGTATTAAATCATATATAAACTTCCATACCAAATTAAACCCAAAAAAAGAAACTTGCATACCAAGCCTAGAGGATGTAGACATCCCAATCCCCTGTATTTAAGGATTGATTTATGATTAACTATAAACGATATACTTGGGCAAATGGTATATAGTGAATATATTGTATATTTAATACTAATGCATAATGAGTTGCCATTAAAAAATTCCACAAAACTTGTAACTCACGTGTATTGGGGCATAAAAACTAACGCGGTCAATACGGTCTGGTTTATTATTAAATTTTATAATTCAATATATTACTCACGGTCTAAAACTGGACCAGTTTATCATAATGGTTTGTGCATTCCAAAATACATCAAGAACCTCACTGAACATAATAGTTTGTGAATGATGAAAATAAAATCCATTAACTAATAATTAATTTACAAATTATACCGTCATCTAAAGCATATTTGCTGTTTGCCTGATCAAAACTAATTTTACAGAGAAGAAATTATTAGAGTATGAAGTTGTTTATTCAGTACTGTTGTCTCTCTCTGAGTTGTGAAAGCAAAACTGTAACATCCCGAGTTGTGATGTGGAAAAAGTTTAAGAGAATTGATTTGACTACCTATGTCACCAAAGTTGACTTACATTTTCCGTCACACATCCGTTTAGAACTTCATGGTTAAGCGTGCTTATGCTGGAGTAGTGAAATGATGGGTGATCTATCGTGAAGTGATTCGCGATACCGTGCGAGTGAGGCCCAAAACACGGGGAAATGTCGAGTGGTGATTGCAGGGTCAGTAAACAATGATTTTGAGACTTTGGAAAATTTACGCACCGACCGTTGGAACGGAATGGGGCCCATGGGTCAAGAAAGTGGGCATGGGTGGCCCATTAGCCGTGGGCGGTCGGGGCGTTACAAAAACCCTTCCCAGACAGAAAATCCAAATAAAACTTTTTAGGCTATCAACCTTTCTATCGGAACAAAAACAGATATCTAATGTAGTTTTGTGGCTTTTTTTACATGTTGGAGAGATGGTGGTTCTGAATGGTGATAAGGTACATAACGTAACAACTAATCAGTGGTTCTGTCATGGTCACGAATCTTTGAATAAGTTTTGTGACTTGCCTCATGCCCATACTAGTGTAACCCAATATTAATTACTTTATAAAAATGTTTAGAGTGGACTCTTTTTATAGTATGTTATTTAATTATCTAGAGAAGAATTTTATATTCTAAAGTTTGTTTAAAATCATTGTAAGACTGTCACATAAAAAATAAAATGGTATTAGATGATGACACTTCATCATATTTATAATGTAATTAATATAATTAAGAATATATATATTTAAAAAAAATCTTCAAATAATATATAAAGGATATGTGTATTCAGTGTCTACCCTCTATGGAGGCTTCTTGCTACTGTCCTACCATAAAAAAAAAATAAGTTATCACAGGAGGAACCTAGCTTCTTCAGTGAAATTGGAAGAATTCATTGAGTCTCTAACATCAAAATCCAAAAAACGCTTAATTAATACCATTTCATACATAACAATTAACAAAAAAGATTAAGCAGCTATTTTGTAGCTTAAAATTTTTTATTTGATATACTGATCACGATCACGTTCAAAGAAGAAATACAAATAAATAAATTTCAGTAAATGCTCATGTTACACTTGGGATATAGCATTCTTGAGTGCAACTATGTTCTATCTTGGCTTGGGTATATTATAATCCAAATTAAACAATTTCAAGAAAGGTTACTTTCACTTTAGTTATATGGACCCATAACCGCCCATTGTGAGGCCTGGCCCGATATCTGCGAAAAAAACGGCATGTTGTCTCCTGATTGTTATAAAAACTGCATTCACTCTGCAGTCTTAAGATATAAACGACAAACAAAGGTTGTAAAGATAACTCATCATTTTCTGTTTGAACCAAAAGTTCACCCGAACCTAAATGTTGAATATATAATTAGATACGTTAGAGTTACAGTAACCTAGGATTTGAGAAGCTAATTATGAAACCAAGATTTGCTTTTACGAAAATTAGAGGTCCTTCTCAATCCCATATTAAACAAATATATGTATCTCTCTATCAGCCAACGAACAAATGAAAACAACACTAATATTAATTAATTAATAAATATATATAGTAGTAATAAAGAAAACAATTGAAACGAAAAGGGAAAGGAAAAGCTCTTGAAAGCAGCTTCTCATCTATCTATCTCTATCTAGAAACAGATACGTACGTATTTATACACATATACTGGTAGAAGTAAATAGATTCAGACAAGAGAAGCAAACCAAGTTTATAAAGAAACAGGTCAAGTCTTTCTCAAAGATGCTATTTATTTACTTTTGCTTCACGTACATGTAATATTACGTATGCTTCAGCTCTACCGTCTCTTTCTTTTCTTCCTTTCTATATAACGTCGGTAGTTGAAATACTGCTGTTGAGTATTTCACAAATCTAACCCCTCAAAGATCAATTTAGTAGCTTGAAAGGTTTTAAAAGAACACTTGATACACTCCTTCCTCTATATCTCTCACATCCACCCATCTTCTCTGTTTCTTTGGAAGCAACTAAATCAGAAGCTTTCGGCTTTGGAATGGTCTCTTGCTGCACCTACTAGGCGTAAAGACACAACCAGAAGCTATGCATTTTCCTCTTGTTTCGGCTTGGAACAAGAGAAGGAGAAGCAAATCCTATGATACGGATCCATGTACGTTCCTTTTCTCCATCATCTTCGCCAGATGGCGTAAAAGTATGTTATCTTCGACATTACTAATACTGGATAAAAGAGGGGTGGGTTTAAGTGAAACTGAATCAATCTGTGTGAACCTAACCTTACTTCTCAGGGGTCTACAGAACAGCAGAGTGCTGGCAAATCGAAGATCAAACCTCTCAGCCAAGGAAACGAAGATACGGGTCATCTGTTTATACCCTCAAGGAAATGGAGGAGGCTACAAATTCCTTCAGTGATGACAATCTCCTCGGTAAAGGAGGATTTGGCCGAGTTTACAAAGGCACTCTAAAAACAGGAGAGGTATGAACTATAATCGCTTCATATTATGTGATTTACAAGCATTGTAATGTTAGAAATGTTTTAGTATACATATTGTCAAAGATAAAAGTAGATACGTATTATCTTTTGATCCGTTGCTATTTGAAAGGTTGTTGCGATCAAGAAGATGGATTTACCTCCGTTCAAAAAGGCTGATGGAGAAAGAGAATTTCGTGTGGAGGTGGATATCTTGAGTAGACTCGACCATCCAAATCTGGTATCTTTGATTGGCTACTGTGCAGATGGAAAACACCGGTTCCTAGTATATGAATATATGCAAAACGGAAACCTGCAAGATCATTTGAATGGTAAGTGTCAAAAACCGATATAATAGTCAGAGTCCATCAAAGGCAAAATGGCCACTAAAATGCGTCTTTCTATCACAGGAATAAAAGAAGCAAAGATAAGCTGGCCAATAAGGCTAAGAATCGCACTTGGAGCAGCGAAAGGTCTCGCGTATCTCCATTCAAGTTCTGGTGTTGGCATTCCAATTGTTCACAGAGATTTTAAATCGACCAACGTCCTACTAGACACCTACTATAACGCAAAGGTGCCCTATGAAATAGATTAAAGTGGATGCAAAAAGAAATTCAAAGCATTCACTTAAACTAAGACGTGAGTGAAATCCTTGCAGATATCAGACTTTGGACTAGCAAAGTTGATGCCAGAAGGAAAGGACACTTGTGTAACAGCAAGAGTTCTCGGAACTTTCGGCTACTTCGACCCAGAATACACATCGGTAATGACTCTTACTCATGACTGCACATAATTTCTCTTCCTATATATAACGTTGATAAGGGAAAGGGTGTAAACTAAACGTTACATAGTTAAACTACAACTCCATAATAGTGTCATGAACAGACCAGGAAAAATAATCACACTCAACTATCAAAACTCATAAGCAAGGCAGAGAAAGTTTCAGCATATTGTTTTTTCATTTGTGCTATGGCAGACAGGTAAACTTACACTACAAAGCGACATTTATGCATTTGGGGTTGTCCTGTTAGAACTACTTACAGGACGCAGAGCAGTTGACTTAACTCAGGGTCCAAATGAACAGAACCTCGTGCTACAGGTAAAATGGCCCTCCTAGCTTCTAAGATTAACATACAGAAAAGTTAAATAGATGAGAAAACTAAGCATAGGAAATTAGGAATAAACTGCTGACTGTTCTCTACATTTCAGGTCAGGAGTATACTGAATGATAGGAAGAAATTGCGCAAGGTTATAGATCCAGAGCTATCTCGGAATTCATACAGCATGGAAGCTATAGCCATGTTTGCTGATTTGGCATCACGTTGCATCCGTATAGAGAGCAGCGAGAGGCCTTCTGTGACGGATTGTGTAAAGGAACTGCAACTAATTATCTACACAAACTCGAAGGGTGGTTTGGGTGGGACGATACCTACATTCAGAAGGCTCTAGACACCAGATTCTTTCAAAGCAGTAATATGGATTACGTCATTTTTCCAACAATGAGAGGTTGCTGATAAAAGAAAACAATCCTAATTAATAATAATTCAACTTCCAGCTGCTAAAATTATATCAAGCGAGAAATTATTTAGTTGTATATACTATAAAATCACCATGTAACTTGGGTGTATAGTGTGTTTTATTTGCCAAGAGTGTTTTGCTTGCAGAGACATGAGTGTTTATATATTATACATTTAGAGGGGGTATCCTTTTCTATTTCCTCTTTTCGCCTAATGCTTAAACTTTAGACCTCACATATGTAAACAAGAAAGACAATTACTACTACAGGAAGAAATAAACAACGGGTAAAGCTACGTATGATAGGAATATGAGTGACATACCTCTACTACAATCATATAAACAGCAAGTTGAAGCAAGAAATTGGAACATCAACATTGGATGGAAGGTGGTAACAACTCATCCTCTTGGTCAAGTCACCTGAGGTCCCTGCATGATGGAGCCAAACACAACCTGTTCTAAGTTTATTTGGTTTACATTGAACTTCCGTTTCAGACAAGCTAGACAAAACACTAAAAGTTACTTGGTACTGATAGAAAAACTGTACCCGTGTTCACACATTGGCAGAAGAGGTCAGCTCATTATCAGACCCCACCGTATCTGAAGGGCTAGTGGTGGATGGTGGAAGCTTCTTGCGCATCAAATGCTTACGCCGCTGTAACATCAAAAGGACCAAAACTGTATCCGTCTTAACAACCTCGTATCCTGCTTTCTTGTACATATTGAAAGGAGCCTCATCGACCATCCTGCAATGCAAGTATACATCTTTCGAGGGACTTAGCTGAGATATCAGCTCTTCACTCGCCTTCAACAAATGCCACCCAATCCCTCTCCTAACCAATCAACACACAAAAAGTCACAAACTTTATCATAAACAAGAATAACAGTAATTAGTAAATACCTTCTAAGATCCTCTTTCACAGTCATGTTACAAACATAAGGTGATTCCTTTGGAGGAGTCGGAGAAGGAGGAGACGCATTAGCGCCTCGTTTATCAAGACAAACCTCCACGGTTCCAGCCATCTCAACAGCCTCCTCCTCTCCATCATCACTACCCGAATCAGTTTTCCTCCTGAAGAATCCAACTAAAGTCACTGCGTGTGGCAACACTTCTCTCCTCTCAATCAAATACTGTTTAACCAAGAATCTCAGCACAGACTGATACCCAGAAGGCAACAGCATCGACTCTCCAAACGACTCAGCGAGGAGACTCACCGTCGAGTCCATCTCGTCTTGTCTCATAACCCTAACCCACATCGATCCAGACTGCAGCTCCTGGAAATACGCAAACCCTTCGAGAGATTTAAGCTTCTCTAGCTCCGCGTTGCTTAAGAACCTCCCCGTGCGGAAGGTCTCCTCGAGAAAATCGTAGCTTCCGGTGGATTTCTTGGCTTCTACTTCTTCTTCTTCTTCTCCGGTCTCTGTGGCGGTTGAAACGGAAGGAGAATGCGGAGAAGGAAGGGAAGCGAATCTGAGTTTGGAGCGGTGAGATCTACACGAGTATAGTGAAGGGTATCTAGACGAGAGAGTAAGCTTCTTGGAATGGTTTTGCTTGAGAGAATCGAAAGAGAAAGCAAGTGCGATGCTTACGGCCGCCATTGACACACGCGAAGATGCTTCCTCTCTCTCTCTCTCTCAAATGGATAAAATAACTGACAGTTTGGTAGAGATGATAGTAAAACGCGGCGTTTTATGAATCCACTAAAAGCCCAGTAAAGTATATGGGCTTGAGGCCCATATAGACATGTACATAATGTTTTGTGTATCAGAACGCGCGATTCAGAAGGCGGCCGCCATGGATCCAGCAGGAGCAACGGTGGCCAAAGACATCGGAGGAGGAGAAGGCGAGAAATTCGCGGTGGGGAATATTTATACGGTGAAAGTGATCACCGGAGATGAGTTCCGAGGGATCGTCATGGCTTACGATCCAATCCCAAACTTCGTCGTTTTTGATATCCTTTTTACTCAAATAGTTTTGAATTTCTAAATTTGTAAAGATTATGATTTGGTGAATCCTTCCTTGACGTGATTTGGTTTTGTTCACAAGAGGGTTCGAAACCTAGAGCTGGGCATTCGAAGAACACTCGGATGGTGAATGCGAGTTTCATAACGGGGCTTTCGTTTCTGGGCAAAACCGAAGATCCGCTTCTTACAGATAACTGTTGGGTTAATCTTGATGGGCTTCGAGCTAAAGAGGCACTTGCTATCAGGTGAATTTATTGTTTTTTAAATGCAAAGTCTTCTGCTTTTTTTTTGCTTAGCTTACTGTGAAAACGTGTTTGGGCAGGCAAGCGGAAGTAGAAGCTGAGAGAATGGGTGTTGGTGTTACCCCTGAGGCGCAGAGCATCTTCGACGCGTTGTCTAAGACGTAAAGATCTTTCCTTTTTTTCGTTTTTTTGAATGGGGAAGGTTTGTGGATCATTAGCTAGTTACTGTGTACAAGCTGAAATTTTATTATGGTTAAGTACTTGCTCTCTCTTCCCGTGTGGACGGAAGAATAGTTTGTTTTTGCGGATTGGTTTCTGTGTGTTTGTTGTTAGCTTTGGTAGAGACGGTTGCTTAGTTTAAAAACTAGTTCTTTGTAGTGCTTGTTGTGAAGGTAATCTGCTTGAGCTTCTGTTGTGTTATTACCAGAGTAAGTTGTTAAGAGTCTTGACAGTAGTGTTGTATTTCTGTAGCTTTCTTGTGGATGCTTGCTTTGAAACAAGATATATTCATTGTCTGTCTTTTTCTCCCTTGATATGTACTGTATGATTATCATTTGCTTACATGTTATCCTTTCTAGTGTTCTCTTTTGTTTCAGCCACGTTTATTGCATTGCTTAGAAAAAAATAAAGATAAAAGGTGTTTGAATGGATTATGAAAAAGTAGTATTTGCGTTTATTTTCCAAATTTAACATGGTTTTTAGATTACACATGCTGTATGCTCTACTGTTAAGTATTCTTTTTAGTCTTCTCTGTGATACATACAGTTAAGAAACAATCGAGATACATGGTTTTAGACTTCATACGTGATGAAACGTTTTAAGTTTCTAATATTGGCTGAGTAAATATAGCAGAAGAATGTTGTGTTCATTTATGATTTTTTTTTCTTTTATTACAGGCTGCCTGTGCAATGGGAAAACTCAGACATATTGGTGATGAAAGAAGTGCGTGTTCGTAGTCCGTATCTTTCCGATTGTGTCTTTGGAGGAACTGATGCTGCCAACAACCGAGTCAAGAAAGTGGTAAGCTTCACTTTCACTTCATTGTTGGCTTATGTTAATCAAGCCTTCCTTGTGTGTGATATTAATGTAATGTTTCCCTCATCACAGCTTGAACTGGTGAGACGAAGGTTGCAACTTGTTGGAACATGAGGCCAGTGAAGAGGTGTCGGTCAGTGAAATCGCTGAAAAGGGTTATGTTGCTACTAACCCGAGAAAGCGTTCAGATCTGATCGACCAGGGAGAAGAAGTTGGTGTGTTTGTCTTCTCTAGCATGTTGTTGTCTTTACCAGATTAGAGATTCCTTGAGTTTCCATGGATGTGAAACTCAGGCAGACAACTTTCAAATTTTTATCCGTATTTATCATATGGTCATGCATTTTGCAATTATACTTGGAAAATAAGAAATCAGAAGTATTCGTTTTCACTAGCTGGTAACAAACTGGCTTTCATGGAGTATACGGTTTCATTGTAGAGCAACACTTCGGGCCATTAATCTTTTGGAGGGGAAAAGAGAGAAGGGCAGGTTAAGACAGGTTTGGCCGTGTGTATAAGATCTCCAGAACCGATCCTACGCGTTGCGAAAACAGCCCGGCCCACTGATTCGGTGAGTTCGACCCGGATTGGTGGCGGACCGGTCTGACACGCGGCATCATCTCTGTTCGAAGTAGAAGAGGAAGAGAAAGGCAGAGGGTTGTTCAGATGAGGCAGGGGTTTAAGGCGGGAGAGGTAACGACTATAACGACCTAAAGCTAACCGCGACATATCTGTTGCTTCATAATCTTATGTTCTGTCATTTTCACATGTTGGGTAATGGCTAAGGAATAAGGATGTAGGAACATACTAGAATTATATTTTTTCTAAAAAGGCCCCATATAGTTTTAATCGTTACAAAAAGACCTAGTTTACAGTTTTTTAATTATTGACTTCTGTGATTTTGGGTTTGTCTTGGTCTTGGTCACGAATAAGAAGATACATAGACTTACAAGACCAGTTTTCCCAAGGCAGCCCAAGTGAAGAGAAAAAAGATAAACTTTTACGTAATAGCCCAAGAGAAATACAGCTAATTAGCCCATTAAATTATCGAAAATAATCTCCGAGCCGAGGAAAAGAGTAAGAAAAAAAGCGAGCGATTTGTATATCTGTTCTTCGTCGTCGGTCTCTCTCGATCCCACTGTCAGCTCTAGCCTCTTGGTAAACCATTAACCGGCGAATGCTAAACCAAGTAAAAATCCGGTTTTGAGATTTATCTGAGCCGTACCGAAACGTCCGCCCTAAGACCACCTGACGCAGACCAAAACCCGGCTTAAACCCACCGTGCTCTTCTCTCATCTTCTTCCCCACTGCGGCGAACAATTAATCGATAGATTCACCTCGTTTTGCTTGGTAAGATGTTAATTTTAACATTTCGGATTAGTTACTTTCACTCAATCCTGCTCTTAGCTCATGCACTCTCTCTGTTCGATGCATTCACTGTTTTTTCTTTTTCGACATTGCTTCTCCGAAAGCTCTCGTGTGTCTCAGTCTGTTTAATCCACTTCAGTTATAGATATCCCAGATTTAGATTATCATCACGAAGTTTAAGTGAACATGACTGTTGAGTTTAACTAAAGTTGTGTCCTTTCTTCATCTCAGTAGTGTGTGGGGGGATAACTACAACAACGGTAATGAATTGCCTCTCTCATGCCCGTTCTTACATTTCCTTGAGCCTGCTTAAGAGATCCAGCTATGTCACTTCCAAGATCCCATGGAACCAATGCTTTTACATGCCTTCAAAGCCCTGTTTAAACCCTGCAAGTGTTGTGACTCCACTTGGACTCTCTAGAGCTCATTGCTATTCCTCCAGATCAAAGACTGGTAAATCTAAAATGTTGACCGCTGTTCCTGTTGCTGATAAAGAGAAAGACGCCTTCTTTGTTGTTCGGAAGGGTGACGTTATTGGGATTTATAAGGATTTGAATGATTGTCAGGCTCAAGTTGGATCTTCGGTGAATACATCTTCTTTTAACCTTACAATCTGTTTTGTTTTGTATGTACTCTCTAGGATAGGAATATAAAGAGAGAAAAATTGTTAATGGCAGGTGTTTGATCCTCCAGTTAGTGTTTATAAGGGATACTCGTTGCCTAAAGACGCAGAGGACTATCTTTCTTCTGTTGGGATGAAGAACCCTCTCTACTGTTTTGGAGCTTCTGACTTAAGAGAGGATATGTTTGGCGCTCTCACCCCTTGTCTTTTCCAGGTGTGATAACTTTGTGGCTTCACGGTGTTTTGCTTTTTTTACCAGTTCTGTTTCCTAGGTAGAATATCTTCAGCTACCATGATTCGTCTAGTGTTATTGATTGTGCATCTCTTTAAAAACATTATTTAGGAGCCAACTTCTTCTAAAGTAAAGTATCTGAAGAAGAGGATACCTCAGAGATGCTGTCAAAAGATATGAAATTTGTAAGAACATGGTTTTGTATTCTTATATTTTGGTTTTAGGAAATAGCTGGAGTTTAATGATGTGATGAGACAAAACAACCTCAGCTCATTCCTAAAGTATTCATCTTTCTCAGGATATTCCTTCAGCTTCCACGTCATCGATGGAAAAACTTGATCAGCTAGAACCATCGGCTGCTACTTCTGATGTGAGTTGTGGTTATGTATGTTTTATCATTATTCAGATGCAGAAGCTGTTTTTGGCTCAAGTTGGTCTGTTTCTCTTTCCCCTCTTGTGGTAGGAAACTTGCTTTATTGAGTTTGACGGTGCATCAAAGGGAAATCCTGGTCTCTCTGGCGCAGCAGCTGTACTAAAGACTGAGGACGGAACCTTGGTATGATGAATCCTTTTGAATCACGGTTATTAGAGATCCTGTATCTAAAATTGTCATTTTGTGAAAAAAATACAGATTTGTAAAGTTCGTCAAGGTTTGGGGATTGCCACAAACAATGCAGCAGAATATCATGGATTAATCCTAGGATTGAAGCATGCTATTGAGAGAGGTTACAAGAAAATTAAAGTGAAAGGTGACTCCAAGCTTATCTGTATGCAGGTTCGTCAATGGAATCATTTGTATATCTCATTAGAACGCTTTATCTCTTTGTAACTTAAGGCTTTATGAGAAGAACAGATTAAAGGTAAATGGAAGGTAAACAACGAGGTACTCTCGAAGCTGCACAAAGAAGCAAAACAACTAACCAACGAATGTGTCTCTTTTGAGATCAGTCATGTACTAAGGGTATGTTACTATGTTGCAATGTATCTCTCTCTCTCTCTCTCTCTCTCTCTCTCTGTAAATATATGCTATCACAGTCTTGTGCTTGAGAGCAAGATAACTACGTGACGTTTTTCTAATGCAAAAGTCTTGGCCATTATGGGCATCTCTTCTTTTTACAGAACCTGAACTCTGCTGCGGACGAACAAGCAAACTTGGCTGTCCGTCTTCCCGGTTAGACAACCTAGTCTCCTTTTTTCTCTGCATATGATAATATCAGATCAAAATGATAAAGAGAACTAACCAAAATCTATGCTGCATTGTATACAGAAGGACAAGTTGAAGTGGCGTGAAGACTTTATACTTATTATTATCCGTGAAGGAAGATACAGTTTGGTTTGTTCTTAAGCACCACATCAAAACCTGAATAAAAAGTATTCATTCAACATGACAACATGTCTTTGTTTTCTTGCAGACAAACGACGCCACTAAGAAAGTGGTGAATAGCCAGGATGTGCCATAGAGATTTTTTCCAGAAAGTGAACACAAGACAATGTAGAATCTCCAGCTAGAAAATAAAATATCATCTGTCTTCTTGACTTTGCAAAGTTCACACTGAGATTCTTTTTATACCTTACAGTTCTCTTCTTATTTAATTTAATGGGCTGAGATTGGCCCAACAATATGTTATGATGAGCCCATTTTTATTTGCTTTGATCCTTTCGCCCAACTTGGAGCTCAAGCAAAGCACAGTTCTTCCATTGAGAGCCTGTAAACTTTTTTTTTTTCTGAAGGAAATGTCAAAGGATTTCTAGAATGTTGACGAAGGCGCTTAGGATTTTGAAACCCAGGACTATCGTCGCAGGTTCTCTCCACCGTCGGCAACCGGTTTATTTATCTACCGGAGCTGTTTCTCGTACGACGGCTGGTGCGGCGGAAATCGACGCCGATGATGCTGTCGCGTACTCGGACCCAACGGAATCGCCGACTGCGATGCCGATTATGATGCAAGCTCACCTTCAGCCACGTGTCGTCGTGTACGACGGAGTCTGTCATCTTTGCCACGGAGGTACGACGCTTCTCTCTCTCTCTCTGTTAAGCTCAGAACGATGCCGTTTTGCGAGATTGTTTAGAGGTTTATCGATCGATTCTGTCTATTGATTTTGATCTCAGTTTTGATTGAATGTTTAGAGTTTGTTTTGGTTGTATAGGATGATTTGATTTCCAGCCTTAGGAATCGTATTGGTTAGCTTGAATGAGTGCATGACTTTTATAGTTGGCATTATAGAGGATTTGAGTTCTTGAAATGTTATCTTGTAGTAGCTGAGTTTCTGGATTGTTCTCGGTGTAGGTGTGAAGTGGATCATCAAAGCGGATAAGTATAGAAAGATAAAGTTTTGTTGTCTTCAGTCTAAAGCCGCTGAGCCCTATCTAACTGTGAGTGGAGTCACTAAGGAGGATGTTGAGAAGCGATTTCTCTTTGTTGAAGGTCTCGGCTCATACCATCAGGCATCAACTGGTGTGTAAATCTTCTTTTCACACAATTGGTTTTCACTGAAGAATTGAGTGATAGCTTGAATGTGTTTCTAATGGTCACTAGATTCAGTCTACTAAATTGCGCACTGCATTTGAGCTTTGCAGAGATGAACTCTCTCTAGTTAAGTAACCTCAGCTTGTTAGTTATGGTAGATGGATTTAGTCGGGCTGGTTAAGTATATAAGCTTAATTGATGAAATGAATGAGTCAGCTTTTGTCAGATGGTTGCATAGTGACTGCTTATGCCCTATAATGATATATTCTTGAGTTCTTGTCATATGAATGATTGCGTAGTGACTGCTTATGACCTGTGATGATATATTGTTGAGTTATTGTCCTGTGCTTGCGTAGTGACTGCTTATGTCAATGGTTGTTCCTGTATAGTATGCGATTTTGTTTCTCAACATGTTTTCTCCTTTTGCGCAAGAAGGAAGCCATGGATTGATTTTTTGATTGTGTATCTTTTTGACTCTACAGCTGCACTTCGAGTGGTATCATACTTGCCTCTGCCTTACTCAGCATTGAAGGCTTTCACCATAGTTCCCACTCCTCTGAGAGACTCGGTGTATGACTACGTGGCCAACAATCGTTATAACTGGTTTGGAAAAGCTGAGGATTGCTTGGTTCTGAAGGAGAAAGAGCTGCTGGAGCGGTTTATAGACCGAGATGAACTCATTGATCGATGCTAATGACACGACCCTTCGACAGATATACTGTCCGCGTAGATAAATAAAAGGGAATATGATTTAACTTTCCAAGAACAGTGATCATAAACACAAAAGAGAGTCTTTTCGAAAACTAATCCTCATATAATCTTTGTTGCTTGTTCTTCTAATTGAACAAATTCCAGTATCCAAATTCTTTAAATGGTTGGTAGTACCCAGATGTCAAATTGATAATTGTTGAACTGCCAGCCGACAACTAATCAAACCTAAGGTGATCCCAATGAAAAACAAAGTGTTCCCTACTCATCTTGGTCGAGTGCAAACGGATTGCAGAAAAACATCATCTTCAATTTTAAATTAAAATTCATACTGGAAAATGTTGGGCCCACTGAGAAGTGGGACCCTCCAAAAATAGGCGTATGCCACTTGGCATGGAGAGCACACGGTATTCTTTAGTAAAAGGCGAAAGAATAGTTCGCTTTGTGCTCACCACATGGCTGCGTGGCTATAACTAGAGTAGTGTGAAGTTTATTTATACTAACGTCCCCAGCGCATATCGTCTCAGCTTTCCGATGTGGGATGTACAAAGCTCCTTTATCAAAAGGCCTTGTGGGCTGCAGGTAAAACTGGGCCTATGTATTATTACGATAACATATTTGTTTCCCCTTTGGTAAAGGATGTAAAAATCTAATGAATACACATGTCTAAGTACTTAAACAAGCATATTACAATTGGTTTATTCATATTACTGAATCACAATCATCTCCGTGCATTACTCTTAAACAACAACAAACACACAAGATTTACAAATCTCATTACCTCTCAATGTTTCTTCCCTAAACTCTCCACAAACTCGTTAATACTCTTATCAGAGCTTCCTCCTTCACTCATCGCCTTCACAGCCAAATCTTTCCACTTCTTTGCACTCTCTCTAATCTCCACACTACTCTCTCCTTCCATCACTCCTTTCAAACACCTCACCACCTCATCACTCTTCACAACACCTTCTCCAGCTTCCTCTTTCGCTCTATACCCAACTCTCCAAACCTCCTCCACAAACTTAGCATCGTTCATCTGATCACTCCACTGCGGCACACCAACCATCGGAACTCCCAAACTCAACCCTTCCAACGTCGAGTTCCAACCGCAATGAGTCAAAAAGCAACCTATGGACTCATGAGCTAAAACCTCAAGCTGGTTACACCAAGAAACCAGCAACGCTCTGTCTTTGGTCGCTTCCACAAACCCTTCTGGTAACTTCGCGATATGAGCTTCTTTGATCACCCACAAGAAGTTAAAGTTGGACTCTTGTAAAGCCACTGCCACCTCAGCCAGTTGCTTCTCAAAGAGGATCCCAAACGAACCGAACGAAACAAAAACCACTGACTTACTCGGCTTGGTCCCGAGCCATTCCATACACTCCTCCGAGAGCGGCTTCATTAGGCTCGAGCCGTAGCCTGTATCGTCTTTGATTCGACCATCAAGATAAGCAGATGGGATCATAGGTCCGATCAACGTCGCCTTCATTGCCTCAGATTCTCCAACTTCACAACCCTAAAACCAAACACAATCCACAGAGACAGACAGAACATTAAGTGTTGAAACTAAGTGTTGGATTAAAACTCTTCTTCTTACTTGTGTCTCTAACCCTTCGAAGCCGTTGACGAATAGCCAATCAGCATCTTCATGATTACGGAACTGATTCAAAAGAACTCTCCCGTGCTCCGCGTGGCTCAACGAGTGACGTCCCACGAAGGAAGGAAGCTCGTCGTAGCTCAAAGCCGGCAAGCCAGGGACAAGATACGGCGCAGAGATGGGATCAGCGGGGAGAGTAAACTCTCCGGAGGCGAATTTACGAAGCACGGAGCAAACAGTGAGGTTGTTAGTGAAGAAAGAAGCAGCTGAGATGGAGTTAGATCTCGCGACTTCGAGTCCCCACGGGAGGAAAGAGTCGTAGACTAAGGAATCGATTGGTGAATCTGTGGATTTGAGTTTCTCGATGACTCGGGTTAAGGTTTCGGAGCCGTGGAGCTTGAAGGATTCGGAGTAGGCGTCGATGCTGACACCGGGGAGGCCTATGGGGATGAAGTCGTGTCCGTCGGAGATTGGTTCGACGGATACTGAAGGGGTGGAGATGGAGGAGGCGGTGTAGGTGGTGGTGGCGATTGTGACTTTGACGCCTTTGGAGACTAGGCGTTTAGCGAACTGGACCATTGGGTTAAGGTGGCCTTGGACTGGGTATGGTAAGACCAAGACGTGGCCTTTGGAGTTGGTCGTTGTTATTGTTGTTGTTGCTTCCGCCATTGCAGAACTTGGTTTATGATTGTTTTCAGTTGAAGAAGAAGAAAAAGAATAGTCTGATGTTTCAGAAGAAAAAAAATTAGGGGTTGGGGTTATATATGTCCGAACGCATTGTTCACGTTTCGCGTTTGGTGTCACCTAACTAATGTAATGCTAGCTCGATACATTTGTTTTTTTTTGTTCTTTATGTATTTGAACATTAAAAGTTCAATTAAAAAGTGTAACTAAAATTAATAAATACAAATGGAAACATAGTAGATAGGGGTGGCCATTTTTGTTTAATTTTGGGTTTGGTTTGGTTTATTTAAGTTTAAGAAAACTTTAATCAAAGTCAACCCGAATTAGTTTGGTTTGTCTTCGAATTGGTTTGATTTTAGTTTCAATTAGTGTATGTTTGGTTCGGTTTTAATTTAGTTTGGTTTGTGTTGTGTGCCTTTTACTTTTGTTTTTCTATGTATGTTTACTTTAGTCTAGTCAGTTAATTTTTTTAGTTTTGTTTTAGTTCAATTACAAAAAATATAATTTATAAAGACATAAGACGATTTTGTCATTTGACACTAAATCAATATTTACACATATAAATGTATATTCAAACATCACAATAAAACTATAGAAGATATAATCTAAGAATTTTATATTATTATTTTAAAACTTAATATAAATATTTGGTATTGATGTTAATGTATGAGATTCATATTCTTTGTTTTTAGTTGTGTTTATGTTATTCATTTAAAAGTAAAATGTATAAAATTATGTTTGATTATTTAGGTAAATGGTTAAATATCTTAAATCTTAATATTATTAATATATTTATTTTTATTTTTTCGTTTTTAAATTTAATTTACTTTAAATTTGAACCAAACCAAACAAACTGGATTGATAAAACTCTAACGAAATTATTTAAATATATATTTTAGTTTGGTTGGAGTCGGTTTGAATTCGATTGGGTCAATTTGGTTAGGTTCAGACTGTTTTTTCTTTTGCTCACTCCTAATAGTAGACGAACAAAACATGGAAATGTTACAATGTCGATAATGACTATTTATAAAAAAAAAATAAGTGTAAAATAAATTAGTTTTACCCTGAAAACGTTTTTTAATATTTATTGATGGTGTGAACCTGGTGTGCTTATCTATGGGTGCAACTAAAAACTCTTGAGCGGACTTTAGTCATCTTTTTTAAATGCCCTTTAAATAAAATGAACGATGAAACATTTGTATGTGTCAAATTGAAATGCAAAAACAAATTTTGTATTGCATAATTGGACTCGTATTGTATTGACACAACCCTCCACGAGGACCACTTGCTTTCTAGAATCTAGAAAATGAAAGATGTTTAATAACCAAGTATAAACTCTCCCTCTCTCCAGGTTTGTTTAAATGTTGAATGCATAATACATGCAAGTATGCAATAACACGATTTTAAGCCACCACATTCCCCATTTTTTTTCTAATAATCACGGAGACCCAAAATAAGAGTTTTACAATTTGGTTAAATGTTTATTTCTGTTTCTCCTTGAAACCCTCTCTTCCTTTGATTTTCCAAACAAAAAAAAAAACCTTCCTTTCACAATCAAAAATAGACACTAGTAAATATCTAAAAAGAAAAAAACACACGATCACAACAAACAGGAAAACAAAAATACAGAACAGAAAAAAAAACATCCACTAAGATAATTCGAATTCAAGGGAAACGTAACTTACAAATATTTTAAAAAGATTTATTATTTTCCTCCCTCTCTTCATCGATGAAGTCTTTTGGGTTACGTTGTCTGTTTATTCTTCTTCTTACGTTTCCATATCTCCTTCAAGCCGATCTCTCGTCTGATTACTACATCAAAACATGCCCTGACTTCGACCAAACCCTCGTCCAAGTAGTCACCGACAAACAGATCGCTGCTCCGACCACAGCCGCAGGAACACTCCGTCTCTTTTTCCATGACTGCATGGTCGACGGCTGCGATGCCTCGATCCTCGTCGCGTCTACTTCCCGTAAAACCTCAGAACGTGACGCCGACATCAACCGCTCCCTCCCTGGAGACGCATTCGACCTCATAACTCGCATCAAAACCGCCCTCGAGCTCAAATGCCCCAACGTCGTTTCATGTTCTGACATCCTCGTAGGAGCAACGCGTAGCCTCGTTACAATGGTCGGAGGTCCAAGAATCAACGTCAAGTACGGTCGTAAAGACAGTCTAATCTCCGATATGGACCGTGTGGAAGGAAAGCTAGCTCGTCCCAACATGACGATGGACCACATCATCTCCATCTTCGAGTCGGCTGGTTTGACCGTTCAGGAGATGGTGGCTCTCGTCGGAGCGCACACGATCGGTTTCTCTCACTGCAAAGAGTTCGCGAGCCGCATCTTCAACAGCAACAACGCCGATCACAGCGCTGACTTTTGTCCGGAAGGGATGAATGCGAAGTACGCCGCGGAGCTGAGGAAGCTCTGCGCGAACTACACCAAGGACGCGGAGATGTCTGCGTTTAATGACGTTTTTACCCCTGGGAAGTTTGATAACATGTATTACAAGAACTTGCAGCATGGTTACGGGTTGCTTGAGTCGGACCAGGCGATTGCGTTTGATTACAGGACGCGTCCGCTGGTTGATCTTTACGCGGCGAATGAAACGGCGTTCTTCGACGCGTTTGCTAAGGCAATGGAGAAGTTTAGCGAGCAGAGGGTGAAGACGGAGTTGAATGGAGACGTTAGAAGGCGGTGCGACCAATACAATGACTACAAGGGGTAAACTATAAGAGTTACCTCTTTAAACACATGCACACGTAACAAAAAAAAGTCTCATTTTATATTAGTAGTTATCATCACCCAGTGGTCAGTGATTGTTGAGTTTCTACATTTATTGGTTGAAAACTTGTATCAGTCACGCAGTATGGTGGACAAATCTATTTCTTGAAACTTTTTCGTGTCAATGAGAGTGTTTTCCTTTTGGTTTTTGTATGTTGTTTTATCAATTCTATTATTGTGTGATACAAATTAAGATAACATATCAAATTCATGCACGATTAGTAAATCGAGTATGAACGAAACAATTTTTCAAACGGTTAGAAAACCAGTTTAGATGTTCGACCAAACAATAATTTTCTAAGATAAGATGCTTAACTACCACCTGACAATAGAACATTGGTAGATCAAATAATATAATTGTCAAAAATAAAGAGTTGATTAATACGATTAATAAGTTGGAGGAAATATCAAATGATTTACAGATACAACGATGCCTAAGGTAAAGGGAGAAAAATATAAAATGTATTTAAGAAAATGAAGCAAAGATGATAAAGAAAGACTAACAAGGTTTTTTCTTGTCCAATTTCAAATGTAATTTGTACCACTTGCTTTTCTTCTTAAGTGTCTCAGACTTATCATAAGGACTTTGTTTCCTGTTCCTCTGTCTGCTGCTTTCTTCCTCTTCCTCCTCGTCCTCTTCTTCCTGTTCAGTTGGTGCAGGCGCCTCAGCCGCTGCCTTTTTGAACGAGCTCTTTCTCAGTCTGTTCAGCCTGTTCTTGCTCGAGCTCCGCTTTATCAATGGAGCAGTAGTGTAAGCTGAGTGGATTTCATTTCTCTGCTTCAGAAGCTCATCAATCTGTGAAAAGCACATGAATATCAACTGTTTTACAATGGCTTAAGGCTAAACGTAGACATAGAATCTGGCTCTTGTTTACTCAAGACATGACATATCTTCTCTTATTTGTATGGTCAATTAACAATGAATAGAAGACTAACCGATTGCATTTCCTGAGCGTATCTACTGGTCATATCGGTGAACTGCACAAGTACTTCCCTGTACTCTGTCTCAAACTTTGCTAGCTCTGCCCTTTTAGTGAGGATCTGAGCTTCTACAGACCTAAGGTCTTCTTTTTCTTGAGTAAAAGAGGCAGCACAAAGCACTTGGATTGTGTAGTTCACGCTCTTGAAAAAATTATCACCTGATAGAAGGAAAAAAATAGATCTATCAAGTATTCAATCTAGATAGATATAAAAGGAAGAAGAGAGGTGAAGTTTGTAATCAGATTACAAGCCAGTAAAACTGACCATAGACAGCAAAGACATGAGTGCCAGCCTTTAGCTCAGTAAGTTCACATTGCTGAAATCCATCAAGTTTTTTAAAGAAGGCTGTTTCTGGATCCTTTGCTTGAGCCATCTAGAGCACCAAAAATAAAGTCACGTTTGGGGGAAAAAGCTGAGCAAACTTATCAGACAAAACGCAGTGACATTATGTAGAACATAGTGAAGTGAATCTACCGAATTGTTGGTGTGATCCAACCGGTAGACAGGAAAACCGAGAAAATACATTCCGGCAGATGTTATCTTGCCAGTTCTTCTGCTGTCCTCCTGTACCATGAGTGACTCAGGTTATAAGAAGAATAACAAATCTTCAAGTAAGTTATTTCATTACATGTAACAACGCATTAGTTCCATTGATATATGAAACTCCACTGGTAAAATACAACCTTTTCACTTCAATTAGTAAAAAGAATACCTGCAGGGCTAAGCTCAATCCGCTATTGGCCTCTTGATCAAAGTAAAGTAACTGCACAAGCACAAGCACACGTTAGTTGTCAATACTCTGGCATTTCCAAATCAGTTTTAACTGGAAAAGACTCTGGCGAGCAACCTTGAATTTGCTTTTGCTAGATGATTCTACTCTGCAGACCAACCCAGAGCTTACTTCCTCTTCTGTTACTGTGACAGCATAAAAGTGTGCACATTGCTTTTCTACCTGTAAGAAAACCATAGCACATATGAGACTTATATGGAGAAAAGACACTCGTTAGTTACACACATACAAGTGAGATCATAGCCAGTCATCGGCTACAACATCTCACCTTTTTGGTTACAGCTTGTCCAAGTAAAAGAGGATCAACTGAAACTCTGCCATTAAGAGCCTCCTCCAAAATAGTAGCAGATACAGATGTTTTAATCGGCACACCAAGTTTGCTATATCGTTGGAAATTTCAGAACACATTTCTGAGCTTGCATTTAACAAATCTATGTCCAGCTATATAAAAAAAGCCATAGAGAATGAAGCAGAAGTCAATATAAAAACAAAACCAACCTAAACAAAGCTGCAAACACAGTATTCACAGCTCCTAAACTTGAGAGATCCAGCTCCAGCTCCTGGCCATCTGCTTCAACGGCCTATGAAAGAGAAGGGATTTGCAATTAGCAAAGACTCAAAACTTAATGCTGGCAAAGCATTTAGACATTAAGAACGTCGGCAGCGAACAACAATACTTCTAGAGACAAGGATCCTATCCTATTTTACCTTAAGCTCAACTATCTATGATTACACACAGGTCAGAGTAAATCTACAATACCGCAACACAATCAAATCTCACCTCAAAACCAGCAGTATCATACTGGCGGCGTTTCTCAGGATCAGACAAGATGTTGTAGGAAAAGGTGACCTCCTTAAACATGTCGGCCGCAACCGGGTCATTTGCAGTCTTATCAGGATGGTACCTGAAACAGAAACACCAAACATTGATTTTAGGAACAAAGCTTAAACAGGACGAACACTAAATGTTAGTGCAGAAAATGCAATAGTCTCCAAAGAGAATTAGCCTATGACCAAACCATCGTCTTCCCTTATGATAACCCTGATACGAGCAATTAACAAGTAGAGACTTACGGGTAAACTCAATTCAAGATTCATCTTTTAGACTAAATAGATTGAATTAAAGTGTCTACTTTGCGGCAGACTAAACCCTAAATTTCAAAACTTCAAACCAAAGAGAGAGAGAGAAGAACCAATAAAAGAACATACTTGAGAGCCAGTTTACGATAAGCGCTCTTAATCTCCTGATCCGTGGAGTTCTTTAAGACGCCTAGAACCTCGTAAGGGTCCCGGCGGAGCTGCTTCTCCGCATCCTTCTTCTCCGACTTAGATCTATTAGCTGCCATGCTTTCACTCTAAGAATCTTCTTCTTCACTTCCTACGAAAGAATCTCAGGGTGTTCAGAGATGAGATAATCTTATCAGTTACTCTTCTTCATTTCTGCAACCTTTCCCGGTAAATTCAAAGCGACGGAACCCTAGATGACACCGGAAGAGAACCGCCTCTCTCTCTCTCTGAGCAGGATCCTTAGAGAGAGGTAAGACTGAACTGTCAAAGGAGAAATCGAAGGAGCTGAGTTTAGGTGACAGAGTTTGTGTTCGCAGAGAGGAGAGAGAGAGAGAGAGAGAGATATGAAATTTAAAACTCTCTGGATTTTCACTATAATGCGCTGTTCGGCGCGTGTTATCGGCGCTTGGTTTTAGGGGCCGCAGGTTTTTTCTTGTTTTGGAATCTTTTGGGAGGCGCGTAGTGGTCACGCGGAGCAAGACGGTAGGTTTTAAAAATAAACTTGATTAGTTTAACAATTGATTATCCAACTCATATGAGTTAGACTCTTGTTTATTTTTAATTCATTTTCCTCAGATGTTTGTTTCTCTTTAATTTGGTTTAGTTAACCATAAGATTAATTTAAGAAACAGAAAAGAAACTATATGTTGCTCATTTTCATTAAACATAGCAAACAAAGACAGGTAACTACTACTAACCCTTAGTTAACTTCTTATTCCTGTCTGTATATACACTCAGCAACAGGTAATATTTTTCTAATAAATGGATGTGACTTATATTGGATTTTTTATTTATAAACATATTACTTTAATTAACCTTATATAGTAATATATATTATAATTAGATTTGCTATTTAAGTAGGTGGTTTTTAATTGTAACAGTATTGTTGACTATAACAATATAATATTTTGATTTGATTCTGCTCTAATTTGAGTATTTTTCCAATTTAATTAGCTGGTTGATTAAGAAGGACCATCTCTCTAATATAAAACTGTTAGTTTTTTTTTTCTTCTTTTTCTGTCCTATCCTCACATAATGACTGTGATTCTGGCTTGCATAGGTGTACGACTTTTCAGGAATATTTCTTTATAACAAAATTTCATAAAAATGGTCCACAAGAAAATATTGATTTAATATCGAAAACAAAATGAAACCACAACGAAGAGGACAATTCAACATAATCAGAGGGTCATGATCATGTTGGGTTCATATTCTAATAGACTAGTGATTTTGCCTTTGTTAGGCTTTTATCGAGGATAGTGGATAAAATTAAACCATTATTTTGTAACAAATATTTTTAAAAGCAATGACTAAGATATTACTTTACCGTTTTGATTACTTTAGATGTAAACATCGGAGAACGAGATATTTACAAATTTCAAAATGTTACTTTCACTTCACGAGACCGAGATGTATTAACTAAAATTTAGTACCCAAAATATCGGGATTCCTACTACGAAAATGATTTGGAATTGGACCTACTCATGTTAGAGCATGTACATTGAGGGTTCATAAGGGGTTCATAAGGAGGTTTCACACAGTTTTCTAGATGAACAGTGATGAACCTGTTGCTTTGGGGTTCTCTCTTGTGAACCCGTATCACCACTGTTCCGCGGGCCCCACGACACGTGGCGGCCCGCGATTGATCTATTTTTTTTTTTTTAAAAACAAAAAAGAAAAAAAAAATTAATAATAAAAAAAAAGAAAAGATGAACCCCAAGGGGGGGTTCATTGGTGTGGATGCCCTTAAGGTCACCACAAGAAAACTTTCATATATGCTTACGATTGTTGCTTGCTGCTCGTGCTTAGACGTAGGTGAAATAACCGTAACTGAAGTATCGAATCGGAGTCAAATCGAAATACTTAAATTTAGAACCGGATCAATACCTTCAAAATGATTCTAATATTTCTATATCTGAAATAACCGAATCGAACCAAGAATCGAATAGATACTCAAATATATAAAAATATTAATTATATATACATATAATAAAACTAAATATATATTTATAATTTAAAAACCTATTAAAAGTATCTGAAAATAATTGAAAAAAAACTAAATTATTATAGAGTACCCGGAAATATCAAGATATTATTATCTTAGATTTTTTAAGTAATATAAAATATACAAAAAAATTATATGAATTATCTTAATTATTCGATATTTTACCTAAAATATTGATATTTAACCCGAATTACCCGAACTAACTGAATCGGAACTGAAACTAAGTAAGAAATGATTTTTTTCAGGTATTTTCAGTTTTTAGTTTCACTATCCGAATCGAACTGAACCTGAAATTACCCGAACCAAATCGAACCGAAAATACACCAACTAATAAATGGGTTTTCTAGCCCCTTACCTAAATTACCCGATCCGAAATACCCGATCTGAAAGTACCGAACTGAACCGAACCACACCTACTCGTGATCGTTCTCAAACTTACAAAATATTTATGGGCTTTATAGCTGAATCAAAACGGCCCAAAACGTTAAATCTCTGGGCGTTTTTAATCAACAGCGACCGCAAATGTTCTTTCTACTACTACTACTCCAACCAACAGTAGAATCACAAGACTATTAATCCAGTGTGACAATATTTAATCTGCTGGTATGAGAAATTCAGAATGAGACCCTACCGGTTAATAAAAAGATACATAATATTCGGTGGGAAAAATATTATATTTAATCTAGTGGATAATTAAAGTTTTCTCTCCCCCATACGTCACATGTGATACAATAATAATACGTTTTTATATCATTGTATTCTAACATTTAAATCCAGTCTTAGTGGAAGACAAAACTACGTGATTCGTTATGAAAAAAGTTTCATCCTTCCTTTTTTTTATGACCGTAGGGTCCATCAACCGAGATTGATAATCAACCCATGAAATCTGCGTGCACGCCATTTTTGGACGGTGGCCGTGGGGAATCAAACCAGGAACTCCGAACTGAAGTTCTTTAGGACCGTCCGCAGCCAGAACCACTGGCCCCACCCCGCTGGTTTCCATCCTTCCTTCATCAATATATTTTTGGTTTATTTGTCAGTTGTCACACAAACAACAATAATCACCATACCACATGGTCATGATGATTAACACACGTTGTATAAATAACGTAAATTTCTTACTTCTCTTTAATCGTCTCTTACATTTAACTCTCTCTACATACATATTATATTGCGCATGGCTTTATCAGAGAGACGGCTGAGTTATTTAACTGTAATCCAACCTCTATGATGATGTCACATATTCCTTTTCCTCCCATACATGATAAATTGTTGTTTGAAAGATCGAGTAAAGGCTTTTTTTTTTCATTCCTTCACAGGCTTAGGATTTTGACTATGTCAACTATCCAAGGAAGAAAATGAACGTGTAAATCATAACTCAGGGTGCTAGGTTTATGAGTAACCCTATATACTTTCGTTTATCATATAACGTATTCATGAAATATATAGACAAATGAAGAGAGACTACTCAACGGTCACGACAAAGACTGTTAAACAGCCGAGACCCTTAAGCTCCAAACCTTGACAGAAAGATCAAGACTCCCACTATAAACCATACAAGAATAATTAGAATCCGAACTAGAAACCGAGACAGCCAAACACTTAACAGGTTTTGTATGTCCTTCCAAAACCGCTAAACAAGAATAACCATCTTTCTCCAATAATCCTCTCCTCCAAACCCTCAAGCTTTTATCTGCTGATCCACTCAACACCAAATCAGACGCAACCGCTAAACACATAATCGCTTTCGTGTGCCCTCTTAAAGCTCCCACCACAATCATATGTAACTCTTCATCATCTCCGTTGCTTAATCTCTCCCACACAAGAATCGATCTATCACACGCTCCTGAGTAAAGAACCTTCCCGTCTTCACTAACGGCCAAAGCGTTCACCGCTGAGAGATGTTTCGTTAAAGTAGCGACCAGAGAGTGATTCTTGTCCTTCTTGCTCCACACTTTGATCTTCTTATCCGCCGAGCCCGTGTAGCAAAACCCGTCTCTAGACACCACGATGGCGTTGATGGCGTCATCGTGTGCCTTTTCTATAGACTCCAAGCATTTGAAGTCCGATGTTCTCCATATCTTGAAACTCCTGTCCCACGAAGCAGAGTAAAGCAGAGAGGCGTCTTGTGACAAGGCTAGAGATGAAACGGCGTCCACGTGGTGTACCCACGTGGACTTCTTGTGCCGTCGGACTTCCACGTAGCTTTTCTGACTGAAGAGGCTCGTGAGACGGTCGTTCATCGTCGGAAGAGTCGCCACGCATTTGTACTTACTATCGTCGATGGTCTTCCATACACGGATCTTGTGATCCTGATGAGCGCTTATCAGCTTGTCTCCAAGAATCACCAACGACTTAACCCCACCGTTTCCGTCGCCAACTATGTTACCGGTGGAATACGGTGGTTCACGAGGCCATACACGTATCTCACCGCTAGAAGAGCCGGTGAAGAGTGATCTCCGGGTGATGGCGAGAGAAGAGGTGTACGAGGAGTTACCTTTGATAGTGGCTAGGCACTGGTGCTCGACGGTGGAGCTTTGCAGCGGAGAAGAAAGAGAAGGAACGAGTGGGAGACTTGGTTGAGACAGAAGTGACGATGACGTGGATGGTTCTGATTGGTGATGAGTAGGTTTCTTTTGACATTCTGATCTTGTTTTATTGCAAGACAGAGGACAAGAACATGGGAGGAAACTCATTGTTAAGCTTTTCTCTTGTTTGTTATGCTGTTTGTCGGGAATGATCGTTTGATATGCTTTGCTTTATACAACGAGACGTATCCCGAGGTTGTTAGGTAATTTTAAGCTTGTGGAAACTTAACATATTATTAGATGTTTAATATGTTAAGAGATATACACAAAAAGAAAATCTAGAATAAGAAAATGAAGTATTCTATAGATTAGGTTTGTGTTTTCCATATCCCATATGTTAAAAGAGAATTGTCCTTGACTATAAATATATATCTTATGGAGAGGTGTTCCATAAGAGATCTAAGAGAAACATTGAGAGCTTTAGTTTTGAGGGGTTTCTAAAGCAATAAGAAAAGTTGTTCTTATTATCCTTTGTTCTAAGAGATCCTTCAATTGGTATCAGAGCTTAAGTTAAAGCTTCGATCAAAGCTTAAGTTGAAGCTTCGATCCTGGTGGCTGTGAAGCAAGAATTTGCGACACAAGATGGCTGACGTGGATAGGGCTCCACGCGCGAAGGACCTTGGATCCGCATCCATCCAATGTCCGATGCTGAATTCGACAAACTACACAGTTTGGTCGATAAAGATGAGGGTGTTACTCCGTGTTCATGATGTGTGGGACACGATAGACCCTGGTTCGGATGATCAAAAGAAGAATCTTTTGTTTCAATCTATTCCCGAAACTTTGATTCTCCAGGTGGGAGAACAAACCGCATCAAAAGACATCTAGGACGCCATCAAGTCACGACACCTTGGAGCTGATCATGTAAGGGAGGCGAAACTTCAGACATTGATGACGGAGTTCGACAGGTTGAAGATGGATGATAGTGATACCGTGGATGACTTTGCGGGAAAGCTATCAGGGTTATCATCCAAGGCAGCCTCGTTGGGAGAAAACATAGAAGAATCCAAGATGGTTAAGAAGTTTTTGAAGGGTCTTCCAAGACACAAGTATATCCAGATCGTAGCGTCGCTTGAGCAAGTCCTAGACCTCAACACTACGGGCTTTGAGGACATAGTTGGAGGGCTAAAGGCGTATGAGGAGCGTGTAGGGGAAGAAACTCAAAAGGAAGACCAAGGGAAGCTTATGTTTTCAGATAACAATCACCAAGTTCAGAGGAACTATGGAGATTTCCGTGGTAGAGGTAGAGGACGGAATGGAAGAGGCAGAGGTCGAGGTAGGTTACACAACCAAAGTCATGTGTCACACACCGAAGACAAAAACTTGAAGAAAAGATCGTTCGAAGCTGATATGTTGGAGATGTGACAAGCCGGGTCACTATGCGAATTCATGTCCCGAGAAGTCAGTGAGGAATCAAGAAACCAACTTAAATGAAACACAAGAGGCCGATGCCCTCTATGTACACGAGGTGATATTCTTGAATGAAGACAAGGTGATTCCAAAGAATCTTGATATCGACAAAGGCAATGCAAGTGTTTGGTATTTGGATAATGGAGCGAGCAATCACATGACGGGAAACAAGGAGTTCTTTTCGAGTTTGAATCTCAACACCAAAGGGAAAGTGAAGTTTGGTGATGGATTGTGTGTTGATATCGTAGGAAAAGGGGTTGTTACCTTTGTGTGCAAGACTGGAGAGAAGAAGGCACTCAAAGACATATACTACATACCCGACCTGAAGCATAACATATTGAGTCTTGGACAATCAACAGAGAACGGATGTGAGGTTAACATGAAAGATGTCTATTTTACACTCACAGATTCGTGTGGCAGGTTGCTTGTACGTGTAACAAGATCTCAAAACCGTCTCTATAAGACCCCGATGGAGATTAGCTATCCGCAGTGTTTACATGTCAGAGATGAAGATAAAACATGGAGGTGGCATGTTCAACTAGGACATATAAGTTATGGCGTGATGAACAACATGGTAAAGAAGGAGATGGTCGTAGGAATGCCGTGTGTAACACACGAAGAAAGCGTGTGTGACGCATGTCTAGCAGGGAAGCAGATTAGACACTCATTCCCGACTAAAGCCATGTTTCGTGCAACGAAGACGTTGGAGTTGATCCAAGAAGAGGATCAAGTTTCATGCGAGTGCCTCATGACCAAGAAACCTAATATCAAGCAATTGAGGATATTCGGTTGTGTAGCACATGCGAAAATCAGTGTGACACATCTAAAGAAGTTAGATGAGAGATCAAAGAGTGTGATCAATCTTGGAACTGAGCCGGGTTCCAAAGCATATAGACTCTATGATCCAGTCGCATGAGAGGCAATGGTGAGTAGAGATATGATATTCGACGAGAAGAAATCTTGGGATTGGTCGTCTATAACAAACCAAGAAGATTGTGAATCAAGTATGCTTAAGCTTCCACATAAGGATGATATAGAAGAATGTAATGATCAAGGTGGTGATCATGAAGCTGTAAATCAAGATGAGGAAGAAGAAGAAGAAGAAGAAGAAGATATTGATCACAAGGCAAACCCTCCAGACAATCACAAGGCAAGACTTCAGACGTTAGTCAAAAAAATGCTGAGTGTAACACACGGAGAAGGAGTGTGTAACACAAGTCTCGCATGGAAGAAAATCAGAGATGCATTTCCGACTAAGGCCATGGTTCGTATATCAAAGCTACTGGAATTATTGAATGGAGATTTGTGTGGACGAATCACACCACCAACGCCAGTAAATATTCCTGAGGCATTCGATCGGTTCAAAAGGTTTAAGGAAAGTGTAGAAAAGTAAACCGGTTCAACCATTAAGACCTTTCGCACCGATAGAGGAGGAGAGTTTGCCTCAGGTAATTTCAATCTAGCTTGCACCGATGGAGGAGGAGAGCTTACCTCAGCTGAGTCGAAGATGTCGAACTACTTATGGGTTAAAGAGATGGTAGCCGAGTTGGAGTCTATCATAAGAAACAAGACATGGAAGCTTGTGGATAGACCGTCTAGTATTGAACCTATAAAGTTAAAGTGGATCTACATAATTCAAGGAGCAGACGAAATCAAGATAAAGGAGGAGAGTTATGCTCAAGGAATCATGTGTGACACAAAGATGGAAGTGTGTAACACGATCCATGTAGAAATGAAGTTGAGTTCAAAGATCTCAAAGGTTAGAGATGAACCAGAGATAAATGCTACAGAATGCGAAAGAAGCATAGGATGTTTGGGGTATCTACTTCACACAAGACTAGGTGTGTGTTACACAGTTGGTGTTCTAAGTCGATACATGCAAACTACAGGTGTTGAGCAGAAGACCGACATCCTAACCAAGCCATTAGCAAGGATTAAGTTCAAGAAAATGAGGAGCCTAATCAGAGTTCAAGAAATTGATCTCCCTAATTCAAGTTGGAATTAAGGGGGTGATTGTTGGGTAATTCCAAGCTTGTGGAAACTTAACATATTATTAGATGTTTAATATGTTAAGAGATATACACAAAAAGAAAATCTAGAATAGGAAAAGGAAGTTTTCTATAGATTATGTTTGTGTTTTCCATATACCACATGTTAAAGGGAATTGTCCTTGACTATAAATATAGACTTTATGGAGATGTGTTCTATAAGAGATCTAAGAGAAACATTAATAGCTTTAGTTTTGAGGAGTTTATAAAACAATAAAAAAAGTTGTTCTTATTATCCTTTGTTCTAAGAGATCCTTCAGAGGTAGGTAAGGAGGATTTGGGAATATTAATTAATACTATAAACATTAATAAAATGAATGTGAGTGGAGAATTATATAGTAGAAAGGTGAAAGATAGTTAAAATAAAATAAAATAAAGGTTTAGGGTAGTGTAGGGTGGGGGGACTAATCAACTATGTGTCGTAAATGTGATAGCTTAATGATATGTTTGTGTTAAATTATTATATCCTTTTGTTCCTAACTTCACTTTTTGTTATTATTGTATAGGAGTATCTTCTTCTAATTAATTTGTACTAAGATTATTTAATGCGATAATGACTAAAATAGATTTATAAAAGTTTTTGTTTTTAAAATAGCACTGAAAGAAAAAAATGACCAAAATAGATTTACGAAAAGATGTAAATATACATTTATATCATTGGGTTAACTAATCTAAACTTAAAATTTATAATTATAGGGTGAATGTTTTAGAAATGAGGTTTAAAATTTAAAAAAATTATTTTTTTTTAAATAAAAATAATTATTTTAATATTTTTTAAAAATATTTTGTAACAAAAACTTCAAAAATAGTTGATTTGAGAGATTTTACCTTATTTAATTGTATTACTTGAGTTGGGTGATCAAACCCGATGCTTCCAAAAGTTGAGATAAAATTCCTTCATCAAGGTCAAATTGTCATCATTACTTTTCGTTACAAGTGTTCCCCATATATAGTGATTACTGTCTTAAACTGTTCTCAACTCTAAGCAATTACAGTAATTGAGTTAATTAATAGCTTGAACTTTACAGCTACAAAGTACAAACAATTAACTAGTTTAAACTTAAAGATACAAAACAATCAGATTAACCTTCTAGTTCAATCAAGTCACGCTGGAAGTATGCGAACCTTTATTTTATTTCATTTTGATCATAGTTTTTTATTTTGTCTTGGGACCAAATTAGAAAATTAATAATTTACTTCGATTATAATTGATTTTCTTTAGTTTTAAATCTGTATTTTGATTTTAGTTGTTGTGGTGGCTATCATTTTCATGTTCCTCTCTTCTTGTCAACTTGATCACCTTTTCATACAATATATTGAATATTATTACCGACGGTTCAATGAATAGTTAGTTCCTATATTAACAACTAGGGGAAGTCCGCGCTACGCGCGGGATATGGTTAATTTTCATATTAAACAGTGAATTGTTATTCAAAGTAAAATTCATATATATTTTCGACATGCTGAAATTATCAGTATATTGTACTCAAGTGCTACGAACGGGCACAAATACATGTTAATAATTTAATCAATCAATTTTTAAATTAATTTTACAAATTCCAAAAATGTAATGAATTTGTAAAAACAATTATGAATATACATACATATATATATATATATATATATATAAATAATACAGTGTATCATTTTCTAGTAATTTATGAAAGATTCTAACATATTTTCCAATATCTTTGAGTTACATATGCTATTAGATTAATTTAATTTATTAATATTTTAAATAATTTTGCAAAATATTAAACAAATAACTGTAAAACAACTAAAGAAATAAAGCAGAGGGATGCATTTTAAAAGTTTTATCATATTATTTACTTTTAATTATTTTAATAACAAATATTTAAATGTGACTATCTAATACTCGCTCCGTTTCCAAAAGATATATATTCTAGCAAAAAATATTGTTTCAAAATGTTATATTTTTTACATTTTCAATGCAGTAGTTAATGATAAATTGTAAACTTTTATAAAGTTCTTAAAATTCTATTGAGAAAATAGTAAGTTACAAAAATTTATGCATTGGTAACTCAAGTTTCATATGTTTTATTAATATGCGTAAAAATTCTAAAACATACATTATTATGAAACCGAAAGAGTATAAAGTTTAATGAAATTATATTAGTGTAAGCTATTTTTCCTAGCATTTTAGAAAATAAATGTTTATCAAAGATATGCAAATATATTAATTGTATCCAACTTTCGGATATTTGTTTAAACATATATAATTAAATATTAAATTTATCTACTAAAGTATTTATATGTTATTAGATTATTCTATCAGATTTTTTAATTTATATGTTGAACAGTTTTGCATAATATTAAACAATTAAACTATAAAATGACTAAAAGCAATAAAACACATGAACACTTTGAGTTTTTCTAATATTATTTATGTTAGTTATTTAAATTTTTTAATTATGATTATTTAAATGTGACTATCTAATATATATTTTGATTAAATTATTAATGTTTAAGATATTTTACCACAAAAATCTAGAAAATAAAATATTTATCAAAATATGTATAGATACATTAATTATATTCAAGTCATGGATTTTTTTAATTAAGATATATATATATCTAATATATTAGCTTTTTCTAAAATAAATATTTGATTTTGATGAGAATAATTGTTAAATGCACAACTGATTAAAACTTTATTAAATATTCTATTTTTTTGTTTGATTTTTGACTTTCAGTTATCTAGAAGAGAATATATTATATATATATATATATATATATATATATATATTCATATATAATCGTTTTGATATAACTTAAGAAAATGGTGGATGGAGAGCAATTGAAATGAGACAATGATAAACAATATAATGATCATGGGCATGAGTTTCGATATCATGTCGTTACTTTAAACTATCTCTACAACTTTGTACGCTTGATTCATCCAGTGAGTTATTTTTAGAACTTAGAAGTAGTCACATAGGCGCAGTTCAGCAATCGTCTCCATTCTCTCTCGAGTCACCTGTTTCTAGCTCCATTCGAGACTTTCTGCTTGTGGTGGTCTTTAATCTCTGATCGAGCTTGCAGACTCTAGGGACTCAGAGATTGTGATGTGGCGGTGATGAGAGGATGAGCTTTTGTTCTTGCGGCGTCCTGCACCTTCGGACACAGTCCTCATAATCCTTGAGTTTTATTATATGAAAATCGTATGCTGATTGTTATCGTCGCTCTCTCTGATCCGTTGATGTTGCTTTCTCTTTGTCCCATGTCTCTTGAGGGAACATGATAAAATCAGATTATATCATTGAGGGATCATGAAAGAGCTCGACCTATTCATCAGGCATGAGCATGAGCTCTCCTTTCTTGACTTGGTGTGCTTCCAAGAAACACAGGAGATGCGTCACTGCCGTATGAGGATTACAACCCGACTTCAAAATTGGAAAAAGGATGTGGGATAAAACCGTCGTGTTTGTAAAGAAGGAATATGATTGAATCTAGTGAAGCTGTGAGAATCGGAGAGGTATTCATCCTTATTTATAGTCTCGGGAATTAGGGCTTTGCGATGGAGGTTGAGAAAGGGTTCATTAAAGTAGACGTAGCAGGAAAGCTGGACGGATGTAGTTAATAGAGAAACGTTACGAAGTGGCTTCAATGAGGAACAAAAAGCATTACACGTGGTTTCTGAGACCGACGGTGGGATGGAGTATCAAGAAGACGACGACGACACTCTCGTAAGAGAAACTCTTTTTGGATACAAAGAGCTTAGAGTTTGGGCTGAGATTGAGTTTGAGTTGAGTTTCATGGCCCACTATTAACCGAAGCTCGCAAAGTTTTTAACTCTTAACACGTGTCACTCTATCCTTTTCTTATTTGATGAGGTGGCAGAGGCACGAAGGAGGAAACTCTTTTTTATAGTAATAGATATAGACAGTACTCCTTTTTGTTCTCGTTGGTCATCATCATGGTTAGTGGTGCTAATTATAATTCATAAAAATTCTTCTTAAAGTTTCTTAATTGGTAACAAAAAGGTATTCCACCTATAAAAATAGAAACAAAGCATGAATAAAGCAAAAATCAAACCATATCACAATATATAAACTAATGACCTAATTAAATCATGTAAGAGATTAAATTATCTATAGTAAACACAACAACAACAATCCAACGGTCGACATCAATAGACTAATCAAAACCGAACTAGAACCGTAGATCCTCCAAGCATCCCCGGAGTCGCCAGTGTCTCGTTGTTGAGTGAACGGTGTTGGAGTTATAGACCCGTTATAATCAGGATTCCGACCATACAAATACTGAACTCCTTCCACGTCATCGCTATGCAAATCAACCTTACGCCTCCCGGTCGTGATGGTCGGAAACATGATAGAGTCTTGAACCGAGGAATGTCCTAACCCTAGAAGATGTCCTATCTCATGAACAGCCACCGATTCTAGATCAACAGCCGCCCTCTCCGAGAGAAACCCGTCGCCGCCTTCTCCGGAGACTATCCAGTTCTCGGCGCTGTCGAGGTGGAAATGACCGTTCGGCGGCGAGAACGCATGCGCTAACGTTCCCATTAAGCCGTCGAACGGTTCACCATCGCCGTGGTCGCCGGCGTAGAACCCGATGCTGATGTCGGAGGTTGAGAAGCTTTCAACGCGTCTGAAAGTCAGCGGAATCACCTCCGCCCAGCGAACGAACGCGCGTGAGAACACGTTCTTGACCTCCTCCGTCAACGCGTTTCGCGGGTCGAACGCGTATGTTAAGTTTCTCCGGCGGTCCGGCCACCGAGGCTCTCCGGGGAAGAAAGAGTAGCGTTTCACGGCGTGGAAACGTTGGCTTCTACCTGAGAAAGAGACCTCGTAGGTCCTTCTTCTTGCACCGTTAAGCATAGTTGAGGTGCCGTTGACAACGTCGGGAACGCCGCAACGTGGGATCACGACGTGTTGAAGAGTGAGCTCGTCGAGTTCTCCGGTGATGTTTAGCTTGAAGTTCTTTTGGTACATCTCGACGGCGTTCTTGAGGATATCGTCGAAGTCGTCGGTGAAGTTGCCGGAGAGAGTTTTGGGGATGTAACCGAAATATTGGAAGTATTGTTTCATTTTGTAAAGGCCATCGACTTTCATGCCGGCATGGCAGCCGGTGAAGTTCAAGAATGAGTTCCATGCGTTGGCGGTGGCGTTACGGCGGAGTTCCGGCGGAATAGCTGAGCCGTTGGGGTAGAAACCGGCTGAGACAGGAGAAGCAACTAGGAACAACAAGAAAGCGCCAAAAACGCAAAACCTTATCATTGTAAATTTGGGATTTAGATTAGAGAAATTAAAAGGAGAAATATATATATAAGCTAAAACGTGTAGAATCTTGGAAGCTGAATTGTAATAGTTTTTAAAAGAAGATCATAGCGACTTTGATTTGGTGAAAGCTGAGGCATTGTGTTTGCGTTTGGCGAATTTTCTTGGCTGAAAAGTCTGAATTATTCAAATGGAAACTTCCACGGTTCAAAGGTTTCATGAAGAAAAAAAAAACCATCAAGAGGCTGCTAACAAATGGTGTCGTTTTCTGGATTTATTAATAGTTGAAGTTTGAAAAATTCATGAGATAATTGCTTATTGGTCCGAAAATATCAACGTACAATCTCTACCTTACACGTGAAATGACATGATTTGTTATGCAATCTAGAACTAAGTCTGACATATTATATATTGTTGGATTGACCGATGTTTGTAACATATGATTGGGTCTTGAGTAAGAGAATGGACCGATTTCTAAAATATTATACAGCATATTTTTAAATACCTATTAATACTCGAAAATTCAAGAATTGAAAATTTACTTTTAAGAAGTATTCTTATTTGGCAAAATCGAATAAATCTTTATATATTAAAGATAAATTACGAGTTTATTAATTTTGAGAGACCTTATGATCATATGCAATCTCTTCTACTTGCCATTGTTGCCAATATTTGATGTTAGCGCAAACATTATTTTCACCTTGTAGTAGTAGTTCACGGTCTGATTTTAATATGCACCTCGGAGTTGACATAAGTTCTGGTGCGGGTAAAGGCATCCACCTGGACCACCTCTCCTCCATCATCACAGTCCAATGATAATATATAAGACCATGGACAATCTTTTTTTTTTTTTGGTAAAATGTGAAGATTATTATTACCAACTTTTCTGTTTTTGAAAGAGATTACAGGAAAAAACTAGTAGCAGAAGTGCAATAATGAAAGTAAACACAAGCTAAAATGCAAGACCTAAAACTCGAAAGAGGAGAGCAGGAGCATCCAAAGTACTGGAGGACAACAAGGCGAGCTCAAACCAAGGGATCAGGGCATAAGAGGAAAGGTCGACGGTTGCCACGAGCCCGAGAGAAAGGCGCCATCAAACCTTGATTGTATGGTGCCTACAACTTCCTAATGACCAATACCGGTCCTGGTTTATATGGACCGGAAGCACAAAAATAATTTTGGTTGGTATGTGTAAGTTTAATAAAAAAAAACTAAAACAAATAAAAACTGCACATTGAATCAGTCACTTTTAAGCAATGAGGGATGCATTGTTTCCAACCGACCTAAAGGAACTTTGGTTAAATAAAAGGTCAAAAAAAATTCATAAATATTTAAGTTCGGAAGTGTATGCTTCCTTCGTTTCCTATCAAGGCCGGCACTGCTAATGACCCACCAAGCAAAGCTAGTCCAGAGAACCACGAGCACAGACCTATATACCAACCCAACGCTCACCACCACTGGCGGCACGAGGTAGTGAAACCAACCGGCGATGCTGTCGTATGGGAGACATACTCGAAGATTGCTGCCTTCAAGTCCTTCAACCGGGACCATATAGACCCGTTTAACCGAGAGTCCGTATAGAACAATCGGCTCTTGGCGTATAGTGGGAATGTGAGAGTCCAACACCTCATATAAACTGAAACCTAAGATGTGAGAGTCCAACACCTCATACCTTACCATATAGTGGGAATGTACTCCTTTATTTTTGCCATTGTCTCAATAGGCTCTTGGCGTTATCATCAAAACTTTGAATGTAGGACTTTCTCGTAATGGGGTCTTCAATGGTCACCGATCGATCTTAGAGCGGTGTGAAAATTTTCAGTCATCACTTCATTCACAACCATATCTTTATACCTTAGATTCAGGTTGATCAAATATATCTTAGGGATTATCTCAATCTTAGAAGATAGGTTAGGATTAGATGAAAAGATTTCGAAATATACGATTTTAGTGAAAATCATATTTAGATTGGCTTGATGAACATGATTCGGTGAGATTTAAAAAAAATGGAGATGTGATAAAGGAAAATAGGTAAGAAGAAAATGAAACAATATAATATGCAATAATTGATTTTGTCTACGGTTGTAGTAATTAAAATGACAATGAGCTTTCCACACAAATATGAAAAGAGATTTTTGGAAAAGAAAAATTGAAGCCTCTAATACACATCAAAAGGCCAAACAAGTTATGTTGAACCCCAAATCTCGAAAATTTAATTTTTAATCAAGTTAATGATACTCCCTCTGTTTCATTATAAGTGTCACTTTAGATTTTTGTACACGGATTAAGAAAACAATTAATTTTGTATATTTTCTATATAAAAACACAATTACTTATACACCTAACCATATTTCAACCAATAGAAAAATAAACTGCAGCATAAAATTAATAAATTTTGCATCGAAAGTCGAAAACGACACTTATTTTGTAACAAAAAAAATTCCCTAAAACGACACTTAATATGAAACGGAAGGAGTATTACGGAACTAGCTTTTGAGTTTATATGAGTATGGAAACCAGTTTTTCCTTATGTATGTCATATATTTAGTCTTGCAGTGAAAATGAAACTTCATATTTTATTTGATATTACAAATATGGTCAAATACATAGATATTTTAAAGAGAAAACATTAACATATTTCCCAGTTTTATTTTTGATATTATGGACATTTTGGTCCACCGTCTTTGTTTTTCCAGTTATTATAACAAGGGCATTCTTCTTTATTTCCATACGTTCCCGATGGCACGCACAAACACTTTTTACAACAATAGTTACAAAAGAATATGCATGGCTTCCTGTGAGATGTTGCTGAGCATCGGTAATCGCATGCTTTCGGACATTCTTCACACAAATTACAAAACAACATTAAATAAATCACTGTTTAGTCCATTCATCAATTATGTAAAAGAAAGATAAAACTTTTGAAAACAACATTACCTTCTGGTTTAAGTGAACCTTCTCCTCCTTTCTGAAATGTTTTAGGTACACACATTAGTTTGTTGATGACAAAAACTGAATACACTAAATTTACAAAGACATGATAATTATGTTCTATAAAGATATACCATATGTATAGCAGCGGCTTCAGATGGACTCTCTAGTTCACCGGCCTGTAGAAAAAAAATAAACAGAAATATAAAAACAGTTTTTTTACTGAAATTATAAACCAAAAGAAGATGAAAAAGTATTTGATTATTACATTAGAAAACTGGGTAGCAAGCAACAAACTGAACACAGTGAGGACAACAATGAGTTTCATCATTCTTATTTTTTTTTCTTTTTATTGGCAACTTCTTATTTTTTTCTTGTACTTTTATTTTTAACTTTTATGTATTTCAGCGGTTGATGATACTTTATTTATAACCAAAAACTTCTGCTTAATAGAAGGTTTTAAATAGCAATGGAATTGCTTTATAGGTCAAAACATATATTATCATTCCAAATTGGCTAAATACAAAATGGTCAAAACATATATTCTCATTCCAAAATTGTTAAATACATAATTGTCAACATATATTATGATTCCAAGATATGTTTCCTTTGCTAATTATTATAAATAAACATATTCACCTTTTGGTAAAAATAAAGTTTCACTTTGGGTGGCGAGTACTAAATTTGGGTGTTTGGGTACCCATTTGGATTCATATCAGATTTTTCAGATTTAGGTTCTATTTGTAAATATAGATCGTGAACATAAATAATACATCGGGTTTCGGGTCGGTTTTTGTATCACACTCTAAATCGCATAATGTAACTATATATTGTTCGGGTTACATCATATCGGTTCAAATATACCAAAGTAAAAAAAAAGTTTAAAAAAAAACATAATAAATATATACTTATTTATATATAATTGGATATCTAAAGTATTTATTTAAATTTTAAATACTTATTTTTAAATATCAAATAATAATGAAACTGAATATTTGAAGTATATATTATATTTTAATATTTATATTATATATTAATTAGTACATTCCGATCAGTTTCTTTAGATATTTCTCAAGGCTTTTGTTTTTTTTTTCTGGATTATCTGTTCGGACCCGGTTAATAACAATTCGATTTGGATATGCTTTTAATACCCTACAAAACCTGTTCATGTATTTTTATATTTCATACCGGATACAAATCAGTTTTTCTGGCTGGGGTTGGTTCGGATATCAGATTACGGATTTTATGTCCGACCGTACTGAGTACCGAGATCAATATCACAGATACAAATTTCTGCTACGTGTCATGATCTGTATTTTGGAGATTTTGCCAGTAATAACATGACTTAATGGACATACAAAGCTTTTGATAATTCGAGTTTTATTTCAATATAACCAATCCACAAGTCAAGGATTAGATGTGTGGGTAATACATGATTACATGAGTACTCACATCCCAAGATTCGAAATAGATAAATCACATAGTTTCAAATTTTAAAATCTTGTTCAATGAGATTAATAATCTGTATAGAGAAGACTCTCCTAGTATATTTTCAAAAACTATCGCAAGTTCTTTAAACGTCCAAAGATTAGCATTCATTTATAAAACCGCTTATATCCACAATGTTCTTTTTCCTACCAAAAGTCACTTTAAGAACCTATGAAGTTAAAGAAAATGATATCAATCAACATAGGTTTGGAGGACGAGAAATCGACAAGTCGGATCTTCTACTTCCGTTGCTATATATATATGTCTCCACTGGTCGACGAAGACTTATTGGAACCCATCAAAATTCTGTATCGTTAACCGATCTGTCCAGTGCTGGATTACATCCCCCAAGTTTTCACTGTCTCATTCAAACATTACCTCTCTATAGACTTCGATTCTAATTTATGCATTGAAATAAGCAGCACCAGCTAGCTGGAGTATATGTTA
>CAJHQQ010002066.1:0-73818 GCA_905132885.1 Moricandia moricandioides
TTATATTTATTATTTTAGTATTTAAATAGATGTTTTATGAAATCTTTATTATTCTAATGTTATATAGATGTTAATGTAATGTTTATATTATCATATTTATATTTACTTATATTTATTTACTTACATATTTTAATATTACGATAAATGTTTATGTAATATTTTTATTTATTTTGTTATTTACTTTATAATATTACAATATATTTAAAATATATTTTTATTCTTATCTCGTATATTTACTTATTATTCATTTTATACTATATATTTAGTTATTATCCTATTACGATAGATGTTTAATGTAAATATTTCTATTTTACACTGTATATTTATATTATTCTAATATTACAATAGATTTTAATGTAATATTTTATTTCTTATATTGTATATTTACGGATTATTTATTTTTTATTATTTTATATATTTGTTATTATAATATTAAGATAGATTTTTAATGTAAATTCGTATTTTTCTATCTTATATTTACTTATTGTTTATTTTACTATACATTTTTCAGATTTATGTGTAATTTATTTTTCATTTATTATTATTGTATATTTAACTTATTTTTTTATTTTTCTTATATTGATATTTACTTATTCTATTTCTTGTTTTATATTTCTATTTCTTATATTGTATGTTTAATTATTATTTATTTTTCTTATATTATATATTTTATTATTATTCAATTTTGTTTTTATTATATTAAATGTATAATATTACGATAGATATTTAATGTAATATATCTATTTATGAATTGTATATTTACTTATTTTTTATTTTAATATGATATTTTATTTCTTATATTGTGTATTTTTTAAATGTATATTTACTTATTATTTATTTTGTTTTTCTATATCAATATGTAATATTACTATAGATTTTTAATTTAATATTCATATTTCTAAAATTGTATATATTTATCTTTATTTTCTTATATGTAATTTATTATGGGTTATTTGCAAAAGTAACTTCAAAACTTGGAGTCAAACAGAAAACTAACCTTTTCTGTTTGACTCATTTTTTTGTTTGAGATTTTCACCCCACTCCTGCATTTTATCTACGAAAATGCCATTAACTTCTTTTTTTTGGTTTTCCGAAAATGGCTTCTTTACTGTCTCAACCTCATCATCTTCAAGTATTTACAACATTGCCACTACCTATGAATAGTTCAACAACCTTGTACTACCTGTTTGGAGCTTTTAATGCCCTTTAATGAATAGTTCAACAACGTTGTACGACCTGTTATGAACTAAAAACAACATTTCTTTCACTTTCTCTCCATATTCATCCAAAAAACTCAAGCTTTTGATTCAAAATATTTTACGGTTGACAGAGCCATATTTCTTTCGTTTTGCTTTCGTTTGAGGTTCTGGGTGGTTGGAGAAGACCCTGTGTGCAAACGAAGTCATCTCACCTAGTTTAAGGTACGAATTTGAATTTTTTTCAAGATCTGTTCGCGTAGAAGACTTACTCTTAAGTCATCTGTATGTAGAAGACTTACTGATAAGTCTTGTGGTCAAACGAAAGACTTAATTCTAAGTCGTCCGGCTTTGTTTGTTAAAAAAAAAACTCCAGACGACTTATATATAAGTTGTCTACGAAAAAGGGCTAGTTTTGCATTGACCGGAATCGTGTCAGATCTTTGACTATTGCTGGACGACTTATAATTCAGTCGTCTCTGAGAAAGTTAAAATTTCAATATTTTATTCAAACTTAGACGACTTAAACTTAAGTCGTCCTAGGTTAGTTTTGTAATTGAAAACAAAAACTTGAAATTTAACTTTCTTCCAGACGACTTAATTGTAAAGTCGTTCCAGACAGACGACTTAATTTTAAAGTGCGTCCAGGAAAGCAAAGTCGTCCAGAAGTTTTCCCAAGTTTTCTGGTCAAACCTTGCTTCATCCCGGACGACCTTAAATTAAGTCGTCTGTCTGGACGACTTTCAATTAAGTCGTCTGGAGAAAGTTAAATTTCAAGTTTATTTTTCAATTACAAAACTAACCTAGGACGACTTAAGGTTTAAGTCGTCTAGTTTGAATAAAATATTGAAATTAACTTTCCTCAGAGACGAACCTGGGAATTATTAAGTCGGCTCCAGCAATAGTCAAAGATTCTCGACACGATTCCGGATCAATGCATAACAATCCGTTTTTCTAACAACTATATTACAAGTCGTCTGGACTTTTTTTGTTAACTAACCAAGAGCTGGACGACTTAGAATTAAGTCTTCCCATCTAAGTCAATTGCAAAAGTGACCTCTTTAGACGACTTCCTTTAAGTCTCTGGCACGACTTACTTCTATTCGCTGCGAGCAATGTTTAGTGAACTTCCTTCATTTCTATATTGGTTACTAATGGTTATTTAATATTTGCATATGAGCACAGTTTACAAGCAGTCTATGAGGAAGTGTTGAAAGATGCCGCAGACGACATAGAAGTAAGTCGTCCAGAAGACTTAAAGGTAAGTCGTCTAAAGAGGTCACTTTTGCAATTGAAAATTAAATGGGACGACTTAAATCTAAGTCGTCCGGCTTTGTTTGTTAAAAAAAAACTCCAGACGACTTATATGTAAGTTGTCTACGAAAAAGGGCTTGTTTTGCATTTGACCGAATCGTGTCAGATCTTTGACTATTGCTGGACGACTTATAATTCAGTCGTCTCTGAGAAAGTTAAAATTTCAATATTTTCTTCAAACTAGACGACTTAAACGTAAGTCGTCCTAGGTTAGTTTTGTAATTGAAAATAAAACTTGAAATTTAACTTTCTCCAGACGACTTAATTGAAAGTCGTCGAGACAGATGACTTAATTTAAGGTCGTCCGGGTGAAGCAAGGTTTGACCAGAAAACTTGGGAAAACTTCTGGACGACTTTGCTTTCCTGGACGACTTGAAATAAGTCGTCTGTCTGGACGACTTTCAATTAAGTCGTCTGGAGAAAGTTAAATTTCAAGTTTTATTTTTCAATTACAAAACTAGCCTAGGACGACTTACGTTTAAGTCGTCTAGTTTGAATAAAATATTGAAATTTTAACTTTCTCAGAGACGACTGAATTATAAGTCGTCCAGCAATAGTCAAAGATCTGACACGATTCGGTCAAATGCAAAACCAGCCCTTTTTCGTAGACAACTTACATATAAGTCGTCTCGAGTTTTTTTTTTAACAAACAAAGCCGGACGACTTAGATTAAGTCTTTTGTTTTGACCAGAAGACTTAACAGTAAGTCTTCTACATACAGATGACTTAAGAGTAAGTCTTCTACGCGAACAGATCTTGAAAAAAATTCAAATTCGTACCTTAAACTAGGTGAGATGACTTCGTTTGCACACAGGGTCTTCTCCAACCACCCAGAACCTCAAACGAAAGCAAAACGAAAGAAATATGGCTCTGTCAACCGTAAAATATTTTGAATCAAAAGCTTGAGTTTTTTGGATGAATATGGAGAGAAAGTGAAAGAAATGTTGTTTTTAGTTCATAACAGGTCGTACAACGTTGTTGAACTATTCATTAAAGGGCATTAAAAGCTCCAAACAGATAGTACAAGGTTGTTGAACTATTCATGGTAGTGGCAATGTTATAAATACTTGAAGATGATGAGGTTGAGACAGTAAAGAAGCCATTTTCGGAAAACCGAAAAAAAAAGTTAATGGCATTTTCGTAGATAAAATGCAGGTGTGGGGTGAAAATCTCAAAAAAAAATGAGTCAAACAGAAAAGGTTAGTTTTCTGTTTGACTCCAAGTTTTGAGTTACTTTTGCAAAAAGGCCATTAGAATAAGTATATATACAATATAAGACATTGAAATATTACATTAAAAAATTATAGTATTATTACCATAGATATACAAACAAGAAAAGTAAAATAAGTAAATATACAATATAAGAAACAATAAATAATGAGTAAATATACAATATAAGAAATGAAAAATCTACTTTAAACATCTATCTGAAAAATGTATATTTTTACATTTTATTATTTCTAAATATTTTTATAAGTAAATATATAATATGAAAATAATAAATAAATATACAATATAAGAAAAAAAATTTTACACTAATATACAAAATAATAAATAAATAAATATAAAATATAAGAAATAAAAATATTACACTAGACATTTATCATAATATTATCATTTGATATAAAAGCAATAAAATTAGAATAAATAAATATATAATATAATAAACAATAAACCATAAGTAAATATACAATATAAGAAATAAAAAAAACTAAATTAAAAATCTATCTGCAAAATATATAGTAAACTAAATAACCAGTAAATATACAATATAAGAAATAAAAATATTAATTAAAAATCTATTGCAATATTAGAATAAGCAAATACAAAATATAAGAAAAATAAATAATAATTAAATATACAAAATGAGCAATAAAAATGTTACATTAAACATCTATCGTAATATTATCATTTAAAATAAAACAAGAAAATTAAAATAAGTGAATATACAATAAAAGAATAAATAAATATACAATATAAGAAACAAAATATTACATTAAACATCTATCATAATATTAGAATAAATAAAAAATATATATATATATATAATAAAAATAAATAATAAATAAATAAATATACAATATAAAAAATATAAAAACTACATCAAATATCTATCTAAAAATATATATAGTATATAAACAATATAATAAATATAAATATTATATTAAACATCTATTATAATATTACTATTTGATATAAAAGAAAAAAATAAAATAAGTAAATATATAATATAAGAAAAATAAATAATAAGTAAATATACAATATAAAAATATTTGTATAGTTAAAATTGAAAAATTAAAATAGTTCCGCGCGGAGCGCGGATTAACCTCTAGAGATACATATGATAAAGATGCTACCAAGAAAGAGTGTATCGATGATGTGATCACTCTTTATAAAGCAAACAATCAGATGGCTATGAGATGCTACTATAACTATTAGAACTACTAGAAATAATACGTGTAATTAGGACGGTTGGGATTACTTTGAAGTACAATATGTAAATAGGATGATTGTGACTACCTTATACTATTATCTTCTAAACCTATTTACAGAAATAAAAAAATGTTTTCTTATTATATTTTCAATAGATATTACTCATTTAAACATAACTTTTAGTTGTTAGAAAAATTATTAATCCCCCCCCCCCAAAATAAAAATCTTATACTTCCATGGTTAATATGTGGCTAATATGACTATAGTAAGGTGAATCAAACGAAAAATATATACTTTTAGAAAAATATTTCTACGAAATTATTCTATAGTATCTGAAATTGTCTAAAAGTATAGGTTATACTACTAATATATGGTTTTCTAATAGTATAACTAATTGAATTTGAAATTTACAAAGTATTATTATATATAAGAAAGTATTACTAATACCTAATGTACTACTAAATGTAAATATAATATTATTTTTTGGTATAAATAGTTACCTGTTTTAAATTAATGGTTTTGAATAAAAAAATTAAAAGATGTGTTAAATAAGTTTTAACGTTTGAGACTTAGTAGTCCAAATATTCATTTTGTACTAAGTAATACATAATATTCTAGTAGTCCAAATTTTAAATACCATCCTGGACAAGCTCAAAAAAATAGAACTGTAACGCCTCCACCCCTCATGGTTAATGGGTCTTTGGCATCCGCTCTCTCGGTCCGTGGGATCCATTCCGTTTGACGGCCGTGCATTAATTTTGATAGGCTTAAAAGTCTTGTTTAGTGTCTCTGCTATCACCAAATGACCTTTCCCCATTCTTTGGCCCCACTCACACGGTATCGCAAATCGCTCCCAACAGGTCACCCATATTTCCACTACTCAAGCGCAAACACGCTTAACTCTAGATTTCTAAATGGATGTATAACGGAAAAGGTAAGCGCACTTTAGTGACAAGACACCTCATTGGTTACAACCGAGATGGCCAACCAGCTCTGATACTACTTGTAATGCCCCGACCGCCCACGGCTAATGGACCTCCCACGGCCGCTCTATCGGCTCGTGGACCCCATCCAGTCTAATGGTTGTGGATTAATTTTGAAAGGCTTGAAAGTATTGTTTACTATCCCTGTAATCACCACATGACATTTCTCCGTGCTTTGGCCTCACTCACACGGTATTGTGAACCTCATAAGTCATCCATCATTCCACTACTACAGCGCAAACACGCTTAACTCTGAAGTTCTAAATGGATGTGTAACATAAAAGATATGCGTACTTTGGTTGCATAGTTAGTCAAATAACTTTTCTTAAGTTTTCCACGTATACTAGAAATCCGGATGTTACAAGAACATCTATGTTTTATGGTGTTACTATGTACAAAAATGTTAGTAACAACTGAAAATAAATTTAATGCCTTGTTTTCATCCTAGTAATACCTAATAAATATAGTACTACTAATTATACATAGCTACTCTGGCTTATTTCAACTTTAATTATTTATACCATATAAAAGTCAAAATTTTCTAATTTTTGATACCTTTGTACAATCTAATCTATTAATTTAGAGTTCTACTTTTTATCTACTATACACAAGTATTAGTAGGACCATCTGATTAATAAGATAGATATTAATAGTACAAATTTAAATTTATCTATTCTTACAACAAAACCAGTTGAGAAAATCTAATGAAATCTTACTTAAAGTTTAATCTATTTATAAAATAACACAATAATAATTTTTAATTAATAATATAATATTATTATACATTCATAGTAATTAAAACTTTATTATAAACACAAAATAAAAATTCTATGATATTTTAAAATTTTCATATGTAAAGTCTATAAATAGAAGCACTATACTAATTAAAAAAAAATTATATTAAATTGGAAAATTAGCCTATTTTATTTTAATTTTTTTCATTTAAATAAATAAATAAAATATTATTCACCATTAAAATTGTTAAAATTCATAAAATATAGAATATCTTTATAATTGGCAGAAAATGTTAAACTTTTATATAAATATAAATATATATATTTTTTATTTAATTAGAAATTCATAGAAATATATTATCAAAATGGTTATATACCAATATAATATCATATAGCAAACTTTTTGTTCATGTGCTATTTACATAATATGATATAAGAAAATTTTAAAATTTAATAATTTAAAATAGATTAATGAAAAAAATATTTTAACTATTTAATGTTTTTTATTTATAAAAACAATATGCTGAAAATATAAGAAAATATTACTAAAAATTTCAAATATTTATCAAAAATGTTGCATTAATTTACTGACAACAAAAATTAAAGTATTATAATCTTCCAAACAAAAAAATAGCTGTGTACTTTTCAAAATTTTCTTAACCAAATATATAATTTTGAAATTAAATATTCTAAACTCAAAATGATAATCTTACAAGTTTTAAAAAATAGAAACTCATTTATGCTAAAGTATAACTTTTTAGTGGAACACGAAAAAATAAATATTATTATAGTTAAAATAAATATTAGTATAATATTTTAAAATTTTAATTAAATAACAAAGTAATCCAAAAATTTAATTCCATAACATCCAAAAAATATCTTATATAGATAAAATTTACTATAATAATATCATAGATGCTAGTATGTATAAAAATTACCAAAATAATATGACTAAATTAATTAAAAATAACAATATATTTATTTATAAAATCTCTCAATATAGTATAATGATAGTTGCTAAATTTTATTTCTTAAAAAACATAGAAATGTAAATTATCTTAAGAAAATGGTCCTTTTATAGTATAACAAAATAAATTGTAAAATTGTATTGTATGTAAATTGTAAAAATTTAAAAAAAAAACACATTTTGAAGAAAATTCTCTATTTGATTATTTCATATTATGAATTTACGGTATCGTACTTGTAAATTTATCAGTATGTAATAACAATTAATAACAAAGTAAAATGAATAAAATAAATAATTTTATATTAATAGTGTCGAAAAAAAAACTAAAACAATAAGATTATAGAATTACACAATATATAATATTATGATGTAAATTATAGGGAAAATCTCTCATATAGCCCATTTTGAAGTTTTTGTCACAAAAATAGACCTTGAAAGAAAAAATGACCAAAATAGACCTTTTTATTTTGAAAATTTTAATATTTTTTAATTTTTTTTAATTTTTAAACCTCAACTCCAAAACCCCCACCCCATAACTCTAAACCCTAAGTTTAGATTATTTAACCCAAGGGTATAAATATATATTTACATCTTTTAATAAAATCTATTTTGGTCATTTTTCTCTTTGAGTGTTATTTTTAGGACAAAAACTTTTTTAGGTCTAATTTAATCTTTATCTCTAAATTATATGTTTAAAATTTTAACTATAATTTAAAAATATATATTTATAAAACAAAAATATATCTGCACGAACGTACGGGCCAAACTATAATTATAATGTTATAAAAGAATACTCCAAAGGAAACAAATTCCGTAAATGCATATTTTTATACCATTTTATTTATTCACCATAACGAGAAAAAGCATATGAATATAAACTGAGGGGAGTTCTAAGGTAATAATTCAATAATTTTGCCACAGGACCTGCAAGTTGGCTTAATATGAAAAGATCGAAATTCTCTATGAGTTTCATAAACCATCGCAAAGGCCAAAAACAGCACAGGGGATATAAAAGAAACAGACAATATCAACAATTTTAAAAGGTTTTTAATATTAATTTTTTAGATTCTTTTTACAAAATAGATGCACAAAGAATTAAAAAAGAATAATAAACTCACTAAGAACACCATTAAGGGGGTGCTTAATAGGGTGCTTAAGGGGATGCTTGATGGTTGGGCCCACCAAAACCATAAGCACCAACTCTTAAACATCCTAATTAAGCACCAGCTCTTATACTGTTCACGGGCCCCACTGACACGTGGCGGCCCGTGATTGGTTCGTTTTAATTTTTTTTTTTTTTTTTTTTTTAAAAAAAAAAAAAAGTAAGCACTCCAAATGGGGTGCTTAGGGTTAAAGATGCTCTAAAGCCGAAACAAAGTTGGGTCCAATTTGATGAAAAAGCCTAAACATAAAAATTCAAAAAGAGAGATCCAGCCCCTCCCCCCAAAATCAGAAACCCTAAACGCCACCACTACCAAGCGAGCTTGGAGTGCCAAGACGGCGAAGGAGAAGACGGCCAGGAGCGAGCCATCGTTATGAACTGACACTGATACACGCCACCAACGATCTTATCTCTTATGTAATGATAGATTGATAAGAAGAGTAAAGCACACAAGGTGCGGTGACCCAACGCCTAGCGTATAGTTATATACGCGGACATATATATTGAGCCTAAACGGACATTATATATATATTATTGATGATTAATAAGAAAATAAAATAATATTAATACTAAAAGTATAGAAGGTTTTTAATACTGAAAGCGTGGGTTTTGATTTTTACCTTTTAAAAAAAAATATTTAATGATATTTTTAAGCCGACGGTTTTTAGATATTTTTAAGTTCCTACAAACATACTCGGATCTTAAATGATCATGCTCGACATTGTCCGTAAATTCATAATATCCGGATGTAAAACCATTTTAAACCTCAACATTCAAAAAAATTGAATTGTAGCCGATTGGTACTTAGATGACCATGACTAACACTCACATAGATTTTATCGTAAATTGTAATATATAACATATATAATTGTGTTTGTTTTATATATGTTTGCATATGTTTGAACTTGTTCATATTGTATTATTTTTTGATCTATTAGAAAAGAAAATTTATGTAATATTTAGTTGAATCATATAAGTACTATATTATTTTATATTTATTTTGAAATAAGAAAAATTGTATAACTAACAAATTAATATGGTTGTCTAAATTACCACAATTTTTATGTTTGTATATAACATATTTAAATTAATAGGAAACATCTTTAAAATAGTTAATGTAAAATATAGTTATTATAACAACATAAGAAATATATACATGTAAATGTATATTTACATTACATATTACATTAACGATTATTTTTAATGAATTTGTTTAATAACACATATTGAAATATTTTGGGCCTAACTATTGATTTAATGATATATTTATGGACTTTTTATACAAATTTGTATATACAGTTGAGATATTTTAGGCCTTATGTTAATGAAATTACTAAAAATACATTAATAAAAAAATACTACTATCTTTGTTTCCAAACGAAACTCTTTTTTAAAATCTGCTATTCATGTTTCCAAACAGTACAAAAAATACTTTCAACTTTAATAAGATAGGTACCTAAACAAAATAAATCTTCATCCTTAAATCAAATAATAAATAAAATGTAAAAAAAGTTAACCAAATTAAGAATTTAATTATCATTTTGTTCTTCACCGTACATGTTTGAAACTTGGACTTCATCTGATTCCAAATTAATATCACAAAAATCTTCCTCTTCATCATGAGATATAAAAAATTTATTATGCAGTTCTCTAATATCAGCCATATCATCATCACCTGCCTCTCCTTCTGCACCACCAGCTCCTACACCCATAGCTGATTCATGTACTCCATCATCACCTTCAACAAGCCATTCTTGAGCATGAGTAGTATCATCAGCAATCAATATATCAATGTTCTTCTCCTTCTATATTTTTCTTTTGTTCAACAATCTTGTATTAAATTGGATAAATACAAGATTATTCATTCTAGTTTTACTAAGGATTCGTTTTTTTGTATGTATCTGCATTTTTAAAATAAAGTAATCAGTATAGAAATATAAAGTTCAAACAGTTTAGAATCATAGATCAATAAAAAGAATTACCCCTTCAAAAGAACTCCAAGCTCTTTCACATCCTGATGAACTAGTAGTCAAAGACAAAATTTTCTTTGCCATTCTTTGCAAATTAGGCCCTGATGTCCCGTATGTATTCCACCATTCAACTAATAAGAATAAAATAAATCTAAGTGCAAGTTCGTAAAAATATATAATGGCGTTATTTTTTAAACATACCTGGATCATAATCATCTTTAATTTCTTCGCAGCCTTTTATAGCCCATGGTGTACCAAAATTATCTTCCTTGTTCTTGTACTTATTAATCTCCGAATTGATGACGTTGCATTGCTTGGAAAGGTCATCAGGAATAAAAGCATGGGCACACTTGAAAAAAATTGTGAGCACACTGTTATGTAATGGAATGGTTTGATCCTTGTATAAATAGTAAGGATTTAAGAGATAACCGGTCATATACAAAGGATTGTCAAGTCGACCATCAATCCTTTGGTCAATGATATTCATGATTGGCTGAATATTCCTTTCAATGTTATTCAACCCATCACGTAGATCTTTCTTTGCTTGTAATAGCTCTCCATGTAGATATCCCATTGTAGGTTTCTTATCACCATCAACCAATCTAAAAGCACCATTAACCATGGTTGCTTAAGGGATGTTTAAGGGGTGGGGCTCGCTAACATCCCTAAAAACCAACTCCTAGATTGCCTAAATAAGCATCCATTTTGTTTGGGTGCTTGCACTATTCGCGGGCCCCACTGACACGTGGCGGTCCACGATTTGCTTATCTTTTTAAAAAAAAAAAAAACAGAAAAAAAAAAATTAAACACCCCAAATGGGGTGCTATGGTTAATGGTGGCCTAAGTACCTTAACCAAAGGTCCAAAAACCTTCAAACACATATTGACTCCATTCCAAAATTGCATACTCGTCATTGTTTTAAAAGCTGCCACTCCTTTAGGGTGCTTTGCCCATTTGCAGTTTTTCCAATCAGCACTAACAAACATGGACTGTAATTGATTGGTCTTTTTCATCAAGCTTTGCAAAGTTAAAAAACATGACGCAAATCTAGTAACCCTTGGTCTCACAATGTCTTTATTGTCTGTGAACTTTCGCATCATCGCTAAAGTCTTGTTGTGAGCATAAACAAAGTTTGTAACCCTTTAGCCCTCTGGATGATGGTCTTAAAACTTTGGACTTTTGCAATGCTCTCTAGCATCAAATTAACAGTGTGGGCAGCACATGATGTCCAGAAAATGTTTGGCATTTTCTCTTCCAAGATCCTTGCAGCGGCCATGTGGTTTGGTGCATTGTCGGTTACTACTTGAACAACATTCTCTATCCCAACATCCTCAATGCACTCTTTGACATACTCATGAATAAATTCACCTGTATGAGCCTCATCTGAACACTCTTTTGATGAAAGAAACATGGTTCCTCCTCTGCAGTTAATACTCAAGTCCATAATACTTCTTTTTTTCTATCAGACCAAGCATCTGTTAAAATTGAACACCCGTTCTCTTTCCTCTCTTCTTCCTTGCCTTTTAATAAACCCTTGATTCTCTAAACTTCTTTTTTCAGTAAAGGCTCTCGTAGCAAACCGTATATTAAGCCGTATATGAGGATTTCGCTACGCTAAGTGGCCGCATAGCGTATTCTTGCCATATAGGCGGCCGCACATGGCATAAGATTACAATAAGGTTACAATGCATAGACATATATATAGATAAGTAAACCTAATTTCCTATATTAATATGTAGATGATATATTTTCCATATTATAAAATATTGATGTATATCTTAATCTTTGACCATTGAATTTGGGTTGATCTTCTAGATCTCCCAATAATTAGTGGTTTTCGAGCTAGCTCAAGATGTAATGAAGATATATGTGTAGTCAGGAATTATGCAACAATTACTTTTACGTTTATGTGTCAGAGAAGTAACGACATAAGACGATGAGAAGAGAGACAGAAACATTCTATGCAAGTTATGGGATTAAGTAATCAAATACCGCCGCATCTCATTTTGCATACTAAGCAGGAATCTTTTATTTGTGTTATGGAAAGTATGCTTTAATACTCAACATGTTAACATTTCGGAATAAACTACAAGAATCAATTTCAACGATTCAAGATCCAACATTATGACCAAGCTTTTCAAAAGATTTGAAGGAGTTAATAATCTAAAGAGAAGGTTTCAAGAATTCAAAATTGTTTACCATCTTTGAATGCAAAATCAGACTGTCAATTCATTGGTCAAGATTGGACTTGTTTTTCATAGGAGTTATTAGTTGATAATTTCTCAGATCACCTCTTGTTAAGTAATATAATAGTTTTCAATCTGAACAATTAAAAAAAAATGGTTTAAGTTCAATTAACCCATCAAAATTATATATTATGATTTTCGAATAGTTACTGTTTTATTTCTTAAAAGTATGTTAAATCAAAAACATTCGCAAACGTGATATCTATGATATTTTTTACTAATTTATTTATCATAATTATATGAATCCGCCAAAATGTTAGAGATATTTGTATAACAGGTCGTAGAAAAAAAAAGCACACAGTTTTAAAGCATATAAAATAATTTTCTGAATAAAAAATGACAAACATCACTGTTAATATAATAGAGGATCCTACAAATTTAATTAAAAGGATTGGTAAAGCCCATTTTACATTAGCTAATGGGAGGAATTTTCATAATAATGCACTTTTTTTTTTGAAATTTAAAAAGGAATTTGTTCAGTTTTAAAGATATATATCTTCAAGGTCTTTCCACCTTATTTGTAACACACCAAAATTGGATTAAGTCAAAGTTGATTAGTTCCATGTAAGAATCAAATAAGAACATGTACGACAAACTAAGAAATTTAAGGCAATCAGAGATGCTACCACCCGTGACCAAACGTTTGACACGAAATTCCTAGACCAAGTCTAAAATCCCAAGGTCAAATGTCCAAGAACATGTTTTTCAATTGGTTCCAAGTTAAGGCTTTTCAACCCAATTTTGAAATCATTAGTCTGCTCGTCCATGACTAGGATTAATATCATATGGAACCCAAGCATTTCACGAGCCTTTGTCATTCATATTATACTAAGGTTCAGACAACATCAAACATATATAAGATGCACCACTTTCAAACTTACTACATACTACAGGACGTACCCATTTGCACAAGGCATAAACACCATGATCATAACTACTCCTTCGTAACTTGAGATACCCATATGTTTACCTACAAAATAAAGAGCCTAATGAGAAACTATTTTACTCAGTGAGTTAGGGTTCCCTAAGAATTAAATCATCCCCCTCTCCCCCCCCCCCCCCCCCCCCCCCAAAAAAAAAATATATATATATATATCAATCATCAAGCATCAATGAACAAATATCTTGAGCATTATGCAATATAAAAACTATGCAATCAAGTAACCCACACATCCATCCTTCACATGTGATCAGATCATCATCGATCGTCAAGGCATGTCTCTTGCCATTGGTTCCAATCTCGCTATAATATCCATCACTTATTGAACACCTCAACTCTAGACAGAAAGACTAAAAATATTATTGCCACTACCCAGAATTGCTGCATCGTCATGCAGGCACACGACCGAGATTAGCTAGCCCTATCACCCGTGTCTTCACATCCTGCCCAGAACTAATTTAGGTACGGCCTTGGACAAGGCACATACCTCGATTGGACACCAATGACACTCATGAAACTCCAGCTGAGTGTCAGACCCTCACCGATCACTTTAAACAGGAAAGTTAAAAATTTGCATGTTTTTGATAATTAATCTGCATTTGAGTGTGGAAAGAAGTATAAGTATATTACTTCTGGAAAAATCTGAATACGGAATGTGTTGGAAAATCTGCTACACCTCCCTTCTAGTCTGCATCATGCATATATAAATGAGAGAGAATAACATTTTGTGATTAAGGGAAATCCTTATGATTAAATGATATGTCTCCGATTTTAACATTTTCAGGAAATGTTATATGTCCTGTTTAGAGTCTTTATTATGCATTTCAAGTCTATTTTAGGTATTTCAGATTTAGGTACATTTTGAGAAACTTTGTAGATTTTGGAGGTTTTTGGAGCATTTTTAGACGCTGAACTACGCAGATAGGTCAGAAGTTTAGCAATAAATGGAGGAATGCCATGGTGAGATTGAGTTCATTTTGACACAAGATATATCTTTGAGTTAGCTTTCCAATTCCACCAGTTTAAGGTCAATCAAGATCCTTGATCAAAAGTTATGATCATTTTACTGAATAGTGATCTATATGATGCCACCTGAGCGTATAATCAAAGAGTATAATCAACACCTGAAACGAATCTTGTTGAGCTAGGTTGTTAGTCAAAATTAAGAGTTGGTCTAGAGAACTTACTGAACATATCAAACGGGATCATTGGTGCTTCTCTAGACCAAATTGGTCGCGCAACGAAAGTTGGACTTCAAGGATTTAGACATAAATAGTATTGCAGGGAGAGTTTGATTGCTTACTTAAGAGTTCAAGTTTTAAGATTTTACTTTATAAAACACTTGGCATTTATTGATTGCAGTTTTAAATCACCTGTTTGATTTCCCAGATCTAATTCTCATCTATTTGTTACTCTAACCTAACTATTTACTGTTGGTTTTATTACTTTTACTTTATGTCTTAGCTTAGCTTGAAACCATTAGTCTATTGTGTGATCCCCAGTTCATGTGGATTTGATCCTTAAGTACTATAATGACACTTATTTGACAGAGTTTCTTGAGGTTAATTTGAAATATCAAATTTGGCGCTGTTTTCGGGGACTGGTTAATTCACCATTATACTAGGTGTGGAGTTTAGTCTAAGTCTTTATTCTTGTTTACTTATTATCCTCTCTGTTGTTTCAGATGCACCAACACCTGTAGGAGAAAGAGTTTGGTCGTGTGATCAGTAAGTCTAAGAGATTAGCGTCAAACGACGCCATCCAAGCAGAGATCGGCACCACTATAAATAGAGTATCTAACGACACTGCAACAACATCGAGCTACACAATATAAAGAAAAAATGATGAACAGGAAAAACATTGTAGCAAGCGTTCAATGACACTTCAACAACGTCGAATGACATTGTTCATCGAGAAAAAAGAGAGATCCAAGGAAAACGAGTCGATCACTAGCATCGACCAGTGGCTTTCAAGAATCGGTTGACTCACTTTAATCCAAGCGTCGAGCGACACCTGATCAACATCGTTCGACACTCATCAGAGACGACTGGTATGTCCCGGTTTTTCCTTGTTAATTTTTTGCAGTTTTTCTTTATTGCTTTCGCCAATCTCACACTGTATAACACTGGGGAAAGTGTTGTTTAAGTCTGGAGGAAATGTGTGAGGCCCCAACCCGGATTTCCTTATCGCATGTAAGTCTGTGGGTAGCCTTCCTCAACCAAAGATAGTCCTTACCAGATTTTCCCCTTACTTAGGATTTTTACTTAGTTTTCCTCTATGAGGTTCAGTTCAGTTCACAGTGTTCACTAACTCCAATCCAACATCCTAGCAAGTCACTATGATTCGAAGTGTAATTAATTATCTACCTTAGTGCATTGGTGCTTGGCTGACTGGTCGTCCATTCATATGATCCCTCCTTGTTATCTTCATGCTTCCTTGCCTAGCTTAGCTCGATCAGACACTTAACCGAATCCCCTTATTCCTTAGTCACTCAACCACCCATCCCCACACACTACAAGAAAACGGCCTTATTACGAGGGAATATTTCCTAGTTAATTCGTCATAATGTCCCCCATTACGATGACTTAACTAGGAATCGTGATTCGTTGTAAAACGCTCGTCGTAATGCACGATTCGTTGTAATGTTGTTGTAACATTTACAACTAATACATTTCTTCGTAATCGAGAAGGGAAATATTCGTCGTACTTTCCTAGTAAAGAGACCTCGTAAATGCCTTGTAAGATTTCTTAGTAAAATACCCACTAAATACTTGTATTATATACGACAAACTTACATGTCATAACTTGTTAAATCGTCGTAATGTATTACGAGAAATGCACAAGGAATTCCATGTAAAGTCCTTGTAAATTTTACGAGGACTTTACAAGTTCCTACCTGTAAATTCCTTGTAAAATTTACGAGGATTTTAAATGGAAATTTTCATAAAACAAAATATATTAATAAAATTATAAAATATTTTTTTTCTAAAATATTAAAATTAAAATATTTTTAAATATAAAAAAATGAATATATAAAAGTTATAAGATAATATTTAAATTTATAATACAAAATGAAAATATTTAAAACAAAAAAACTAGAGCTGGACATTGTCGAAGTAGTTGTTGGAGGTCTCGTTCCCTTCCGTAGAGTCTCGAGGCTCGTCTACGTGAGGCGCTTGTTCGCTGAGATTCCGACATCTCTCCACCAACATTTTTTGTTGAACAAGGTTTCCAACCGCCATAACGTCGAGAATATCCTCCAAAGACTGCAAATGAACATGTTGGTCGTCCACCTGAGCCTTCAGACGAGCATTCTCCTCATCCCATCTCGACGAGTAAGACGATGTCACCTTTGGGACGTCATTGATGGATCCTATTCCCATTGTCCACTCCTTCTTTCTTGGAGCGAACTTTTAAAACAAATATTTATAAAATTAAAATATTAAATACATTAATTAAAATTATAAAATTAAAAATATAAAAATATTTCTAAAATTTACTTCTTCGAATATCTTGTCCACCTCATGTGTAGATAATTTGATGGGCTGTCCATCAGTAGACTGCTGTGTTAGCTGCATCTCTCGCTCTTCAACCCGAGCAGCCACGTCGTGAAAGAAATTCTCCGAACGTGGATCTACAAAAGCCCCGCTCGCTTTCTGGTGAGTGATCTTGAATAAATCAGACAAAGATGGTATCACTCTGGTCTTCTTAACTTACAAAAGCATATAAAATGTAAGTTTATAATTTTTATATAAGATAATAAAATTTTAGAAAAATAAAAAATAAACATAAAATTAATAAAACATACAACTCATAGACGAACTCCGGCGTGGGGGTTTTGTCCGGTTGTGTGAAGCATGGGTAAGTTACCATCCACATCCTTCGTCCTACGGGAAGCAAATCAACTGTTTGCCTTACGGACCGAGCCGGGCAGCTTCCAATAGGCGATGAGGCCATACCATACCTCTTTCGTGAGCTCTGTGGGTTTGGCATCATAGCCGTAGTACTCCCACTTGTCCTTTCAATCTGAGACGGTGTTGCAAAGGCGGATCTTTGCTCTATCAACAAATTCCACCATAACCCTCTAATTGATTGCTAAAGACCATTGCCACCTTTGTTGAAACAAAGAGAAATAAAATGAATTAGAAAAAAAAATTAAAAAAAAAATTAAATAAGAAAATAGAAAACTGTTACCGCAAAACATTTGAACCACGTCGTCCTAATGAGCTAGGGAGTCATACTCTAGTTGGGATGGGCCTCGACGAAGTAGCCTTTGATTGTGTCAGAAACGCTACGTCCGACACAGTTATCGACGCCAAACCTGAAAATAATATGAACTTATTAGATGAGAATAACAAATATGATGTTAAAAAATAAAATTAAAAAAAATTAAAAACTTACCAATAAGTACCCTTGTTGTGTCGGGGTCCATAATCTTTAGCCATGCTCATCCAGACTGAGCAAGAAGATCCTCCATTGTATATGTAGCGTACGGTGCAGATGGAAGGACAACCAAATCTGGATGAACACCGGCTCCTGGGGCAAGATGTGGAGGCGCCTCATATGGTGGAGGAGGTGGAGGCATCGGGTGATGTATCTGGGGCGCATAAGGAGGAGGAGGAGTACAACAAACTCCATGTGACTCCGAGACCGCCTCCAGGTCTGAAGAAGATGATGGAGTTGAACTAGATGATGTCCTAGTACCAGATGCAAATATGTCAGAATAAGTGGGTCGTCTCCTAAGTGTCATCTAATTTTTAGAAAAATGTAGAATCAGTTAATGAAAAATATCTAATTAGTTTATAAAAAAATATTTATTCATTTTAAAATATACACATATATATATATATATATATATATAATCAGTTTTTTAAAAAATATTTATTCAGTTTCAAAAATTATATAATCAGTTTCAAAAAAATAGTTATTCAGTTTCAAAAAAACACATACCTTGAAGTTGCAAAGGACAAGGTTGGGAGCAAAGGACAAGGTTGGGAGGAATACACGAGGCTTGCCTCGTGACTGATCCTTGGGTATATATAGAAATTTTGAAGCCTAGTAACTTCGTCATAATGTTACAAGGAAGTTACCACGTGCATGTTTTCTATTACGATGAACTTACCATGCGCGTGTCTTCCATTACGACAAATTAAATATAAGGCACTATGACGAAACTACCAGGCCAGTGTTTTCCATTACGACGAATGTATTAGAGCCCATTACGACAAATTACCATGCCCGTATTTTCTATTACGAAAAATATACTACGAATATATCCAAAACCCTATAAATCAAATCCCTAAACCCCAAAACCCAAATCTATAACTTCACATCTTTATTTCACTCTTCATCCCATTTTCCTGAAACCTCAAACTCAAATTTTTTTATTCGTGATCAAATATAAAACAATTGTATACATTCTTTGTGATCAAATATAATACCCGAACTAACAACTTATATAATTCAACCGAATAACACACATAAATGAAGTCTTACACATATTAAAAATCAACTGTTTACATTCATTATGAGTCACTCGAGATCATAATCACCTACTTCATCTGTCATATCGCAATCATCATCATTTTCACCGAACTCATCTTCACCTTCTTCATCCGTCATATTGTCGGGAAGATATTCATATTGACATTTATCCGGATCAATGAGAAGAATGTCATCGGTTGTTGTTCAGGTACTGCAACCTCAGTGATACACGCTTCTTCTTGCAAAGGTGGTTCTTCTCCAGCAACTATTCTTGCACGAGGAGTAATTTTAATAGTTGCTAACCAAATTATTATAGAATCTCTAAGGCGTGGGTATGGAATGAAGCTAACTTGGCAGGCTTGAGAAGCTAAGATGAAAGGCTCGAATTTGTTGTATCTTCTTCTATAATTGACATCAACAACACCGAATTTGTTAATCCGAGTACCTCTGTTCAGAACGGGGTCGAACCAGTCATATTTGAAGAGAACCCAGTTCAGCTTCAGTAACCCCCACAAACTCAACTTCAGTAATCTCCTGCAAAATCCCGTAAAAGTCTGTTTTTCCTATCACTCACACTCCATAGTTACTTGTTGTCTGTCTTATTCCATACTCGTAAGCGTGAAAGGTAAAACCTCGTGTGAAATACATAGGTGATGTGGTCAGCTTTGCTACAGGGTCTAAGACAAAATCATGAAACTATACCGGGTAGTGTGGATCATCATAATCAACCTACAAAAAAGTAATAGCGTTAGAAATAGATATTATACTATAGCGTTTACCATATAAATTTACCTGAGTCTTTAACCATTTGACAAAGTCTTGATTTTTCTATTTCTCCATCTCAGTTGCGGTAGTCCTGGTATTGCTTCTTCAACTTGCGTAACAAACAAGATGCAAAATAATACACAATATATAAATAACTTCAAAACATTAATAGCTTTAATATATAACTTAAAAACAATATATATTAACCTTTCAAACAAACGCGTCAATTCATCCGTGCAGTTGAGCAGAATATAAGTGTGGGCACTATGCTTATCATCTTCACTAGACCACCAAACTTTTTTCAATTTACCACCAAACCGTCCAATCTAACAGAAAATATCATGTACACCGTCAACTGCATATGTTGGGACGACTCCACCATCATCATATCTTCTAGGAACCCTCTTCCTAGTGCGGACTGCTGGTGCGAAGTAGTATGATGTGAAGTGCGATGTTTCTGCAGTAAAACTCCCAGAAACTATTGACCCTTCGATCTCTGCAAGATTTTTTGCTTTCCCTTTCAAGTGTTTCATGGAGCGCTCATAAGGAGACATCCATCCATAATGAACAGGTCCACGAAGCAATGCCTCATATGGGAGGTGGACAACTAGATGTTCCATGACGTCAAAAAATGGACGAGAAAATATCTTCTCTAGGTTGCAGATTAAGATCAGAATGTTCTCATGGAGTTGTTGCATGTCATCTTCCTTGAACGTACGTGTGCTCAAGTCCCTGAAGAATGCTCGAATGCCTATATATTGCAAAAAAAGACTCCATATATATCATATTTAACATATCATAACATAATTATTATGTAATCAAAATATTTTACCTGCAAGTTATTCATGTACATTTGTTGGAAGTAGTTCGGCAAAACCGAATGGAAGTAGTCGTTGCATAAACACATGACAATCATAACTCTTCATTCCTGAGAACTTTTGACCTTGTTCAACACATCTTGAGAGGTTTGAAACATAACCATCAGGAAGATGACAATCGAAAGATGGGGGGCAACTGGAACCTTTCCATTGTTCTTGATATGCAACTCACTTCTCGAGCAAATATCAGGTAAGTCCGATCTTGACTTTTTGCTGTCTTTTTTCTTCTCTTGAACATTTAGTATTGTATTCATGATGTCAAAAAATTCTTCTCTATATGCATCACATCGAGGTTGTGCCGCAAAAGAAGATCCTTCCAGTAAGCCAGCTCCCAAAATATACTCTTCTTGTGCCAATTGTGAGTGACCCCATACCCATCATGCATATTTATAGGAACATGCATGTTTCCTCCACGAGGAACAATTTCTAAAGCTCCATAGTGATCAAGTTGTTGTTCAATTTATTCTCTAGTTAAATATGGAAGAGGACTATCTCTGGCAATTTTTTTGTACCTAAACAATGTCATGTTTCTTCGGTATGGATGACTAATTGGAAGAAATCGACGATGAAAATCAAACCTACATGTCTTCCTACCATGCTTCAGTTGAAAAGCATTTGTCATTCCAAGAAAATATGGACAAGATAACCTTCGATGTGTTGTCCATTCAAACAACATCCCGTAAGCAGGAAAGTCACTTATACTCCATAGCAGAACTGCTCGCATCGTAAAATTGTTTTTCAAGGAACAATCATACGTCCTCACCCCTGCTAACCATAAGTCCTTCAGCTCTTGTATTGTTGGTTGAAGAAAAACATCTAGCAACCGTTTTAGATGCTTTGGACCAGGGACTAATATGGTCAAGAATAGAAATTCTTGTTCCATGCACATCTCTGGTGGAAGGTTGTACGGCTAAGAATAACTGGCAACAAAGAATATTGTCTCCCAGACATTCCAAATGGACTAAATCTATCTTTGCATAATCCAAGGTAGACATTCCGAATATTTCTAGCGAAATCTGGGTGTACCGTGTTGAATATTTCCACACTCTTGCATCTGACGGATGAGCGATCTCGCCATCCCTCTGGACATGTTCAGCATGCCATCTCATCGCTCCAACAGTCCTCTCAGATTGATCTAATCTTTTCAACCTATCTGTAATTGGTAGGTACCACATCCTTTGGTATGGTACCCTTTTCCTCCACGTCCTTGCGGTATGAATCGTGGCTTCTTGCAGAAACAACACTCTTCTAACTTCTCATCATCCCTCCAGTAGATCATGCAGTTGTCGATGCAAACATCTATCACCTCTGAAGGCAACCCAAGACTATAAACCAATTTCTGAATCTCATAATAAGATTCAGCAGACAGGTTGTCTTCTGGCAAAAACTCTTTAAATAATTCGGTTCATGCATCCATGCAATTCTCAAGTAAATTATAATCTATTTGAATATTCACCATACTAGCTTCTAGAGACAATTTAGAGAGATATTCTCTACAACCAGGGTAGATTAGTTGATTTGCAGCAGCTAACAACTCATAAAATCGTTTCGCATCTAAGTTTGGTTCTTCAACATTTTCACTTTCAGCAGCTATTATTGTAGAAGCTATTGTTTCAGGTAAAAATGCATCAGTAATCATGTCATGAACCCTATCATGATCTACCATTTGTTCTTCTTGATACTAACTATATTCATTACTCAAATGATATGGTTCTTGTCTATTACCAGCATCCTGAAAGTTATTATTACTACTACTAGATTCATTTCCACCATAACCCTCTCCATGTTGAAACCAAATATAGTAATGTGATGTAAAGCTTCTGTTTAATAAATGCTTCCTTACAGTTTCACTATGGGAAAATTTTGAATTCTTTCACTTTGGACAAGGATAAAACATCTTACCGCTTTCTTGCGTGATCGGCGTACTTCCTGCCTAGTACATGAATGTCTCTAGCCCCCTGAGAAATGCATCGGTCACTATACCGTCAGCATTCTTGTGTGTATATATTCAACTCCGTAACTCGTAAATATTTCTACCTTTTGAATGTTTTTTAATTCTTTTTTTCGTTTGTGTGATATGTTATGATGAAAATAAACATATATATTGAAAATTTTCGAATCTGGTAGGTGAAAATATAACAACAAATTTACAAGGAAACCATTTAATAGGTTTTTAAAAGTTGCTCACAATGATTATACAATGAATCTACTTCTGTAAAGCACACTATAAACATGTTTTCACCAAACATATATTTCGTCGTAAAGTCCTTCTAATGTTACGACGAAATATTTTCCTCGTAATGTTACAAGGGCATTACGACGAATATATGATTCTTCGTAATATCCTTGTAATGCACTTGTACACTTACGACGAAGTAATTTCCTCGCAAAATTTCGTTGTTAAGTCAGTGTTTTCTTGTAGTGACATGAACAAGTTGCAAGAAGAGACGGTCAGTTCCAATTGAGCCATCCAGTACAATCAAGACGCTAGACAAGCTCAACGTCCCATAAGCATATATTGATTCATTCTAATCAGCTAGACAATAACTCGGCCACCGGCCCTCAGATCCAACTATGACTCCTCACGGTCCACAGTGGTTATACTACCTCGGCCAATCTATCACCAGACTATCAGCCGCCTTGACTCAGGTCAGTTCCTCGGCCATACTGCCCCTATCCAGTCGAACTATGGATTACCATCTCTCTGATCACCAATATCACACAGTACACCTGGCTCTACAGTTTCCTTTCTATGATCCCATCATCAGAAATGATTCGGTCAATCTTGGTCCAGCAATCACTCAGTCAATACATGTTATAGACGCCCTTATCCGCCATTGATCAACAATGCCTAGGTTTTCACCTTATTCAATACATGATGCTAAGAATTTATCAAATCATGATTACCAATATCAAAATCCACACCAATCCTATCGATAAACCACTTCAGACTTTCCGTTTATCCATCTCGATAATCCTCTCTATTGATCACACTCATTCTTATGACCATTAAACATGTCTCTTGATGCTTCGGTTCTTCCTTGTTGCACATACGATTGCCTCAGACCCCATCAGAACATTATTTCCATGACCCACGGATTATATTAATCGATCATGACTGCCACTATTATTGTTCTCCCTTGCAATCCATCAATCAGAACCTAAACTTCACTTTGGTCCATCACAGATCTGACCGAAGTAATGTTTCCTTTAGTCGCGACCATCCTCTTAGGCCATAACCATCGATCACTCAGTTTATCATGACGATCTACCCCAATAATTCCAGACATGAACAACCATCGAAAAAGAAAGTAGTGTTACCTCTCCATGCCGACCCGCTGATGATCTTCCTTTCATGGCTGTAACCCATCAGTTAGACAATCCCATTGTGATTCCTTCCTTTCTGACAGTACACGACTCGGTCATGCTCAGACTATGCTAATAATCCCTTTCCTATTGCTTGTACACGGTTTCCATTGTCTGTATCCGTCGCATACTCTAGTGTGTACATCGCGACCAATTGCTTGGCATGCAGCACGCCTAACACGATCCAGACTAAGCCACAATCACCATTATTTGACTCTATGATAGTCGGATAAGGATCTGATCAATTCTTTTTTGTGATCTCCATCCCTATCAATCAGATTCTCCCCTTTCTCCCTCGGTTGAAATCTGTTTTTCTCCTGAACTCCTGTTGTGTTCCAGGAAAACGTGATATCTACCTTTCGAATGAAAATCCCATTAAAAAGAGAAGTGTGCGGTTTCCTCTCAGGATAAACCGTCCACCCCCTCCCTAACTGCTCATGGATGGTTTTCTACTTAAATCCAAACCATCATGTGCATCCAATTTAGTCACTAACTACTCTCGGGCAGTTTTGCTTCAATCCCATTAGCAAGTAACTGCTCATGTGTTAATTATCCCATCCAGTAACCGACTTCACTAATTAAGCAGTTCATAACTTCTAGTAGCCGCCAAGCATTGGTTAGATAATATTCCTACCATGACAGTTCATCCTCTCGATAACTATTTATGGTCAGTTAAGCTATTTAGTGACTGCTCTAGTAACCACTCAGTAACTGCTCCCAGTAACCACCAGATAATTGTTCCTGCCCTTTTGCTTGCCTTATCAGTACATTTTTAGCTCAGTAATCGTTTCTGCTAAAAGCGCATATCAATCAGTCCACCCATTGACTAACCGATCTCGGATGACAAGTATATATGTCTTGTTCGAATCCGACAACTTTTTCTGACAAGCTCAACTGCTATTTCCGGACCCGACAGTATTGTCTTAATCCGACCACAAATATCCAGGCAAAAAGTCCAACACTAACTAACTCATCTGATCAGTCTAGCTAAACCCGTCCTTGGACTGTTCCAGCTCATATTGCAGAACGTGGGTGTTACAAGATGCCTACTGATATTGTGTTTTGTTTTGAATGTAAGTAAGTTGTTTTACTGAATCAAAATTGAGTTAGTTAAGGATGATGAACTTTTCATGGAACAAACCGCCTAACCACTCTATAACACAATTCATTTAAGTTGTTGACTGCAGGGTGTACTACAATGGAAACACCAACGCGGATGTACCTGCCAGTAACACCCTTGCTTGATGATTATGTCAGATGAATTCAAAGCTCACCTCCAACCTTAATTTACTTAATTTGTTTTTCTTAGGGCTCTCTATTCATTGGATCGGATTCCTCCTTCATGTCTGGAAGCTAAAAGTCTGTGTGCTTCTGGTTCTCCCTCTTTCCTCTCTTTCGCATCTAGAAAAAAAAGATTGCGTGATCTCCTGAGATGCAGAGGGATAGTAAAGTTCCAACGACCCCATTATTCTAATTCAATGGGATAATAACACAACGCTGGAAGCGAGGGATAGGAACATTTCTTATGACCTTATTATTCGCCTACACTTTACAGAGCTTGAAAATATAATAAAAAGAGAGAAAAGAAGAGAAAATATTCAGAGAAAAGAGAGGAAAGGAATCAGAGAAGACTACATGTGTGTTCAAAAACCATTTGGGGTAACAACCCATGTATCTTGTGATCCATACTTCAAAGATAAAGACTAGACATTTATTCAAGAAATGAGGTTAGTAAAAGGGTATGTAAGATGGTGTATACTAAGTTTTGGGCTGGATAGTCAGTTTGCTAAGCTAATGCTAAGTGCATGGAAGTGCTTATAAAGTTGGCATTGATCTAACGTGGCTTGCAACACTGTAGAGGTGATGGTATTAATTCTAAAGAGCTAGTGAGTCCCTATGTTTTCAAACCTCTTCCACAAATTTGTTCTATGTTTTGCTTGAGGTCCTTTTTGAAGTCTTTATTATCATTTTAAGTCTATTTTAGGGTATTTTCAGGTTTATGTACGTTTTGGGCAATTTTGGTGATTTCGGAGGTTTTTGGAGCTTTTTGAGATGCAAAACTATATAGATGCGTCAAAAGTTTATCCTTAAATGGAGAACTTGCGACAGTGATATTAGCTCATATTTTCTCACAAGTTATATCTTTGGGTTAGCTTTGCAATGCCACCGGTTTGAGGCAATTGGGATCCTAGATCGAAATTTATGATTATTTTACTGAAGAGTTGTCCGTCTAGCGCGTGAGCAGAAGCTGTCAAGGATTCAAGAGATATGAAGAGCGTAGACTGACGCCACCTGAGCGTCAAATGACGCCCATACTTAGCTGTTATCGTTGAGTTTTTATCAGTCTTCAAGAATTTCAGTTTAGCGCTAAAGCTTCCCTTATTTACAAAAGAGCACATAACATGTTTTAATCTATATTATCTGTTTCTAAGCCACGACTACATTTTCTTTTTTCATTTTGTTTTGAGATTGGGAGAGAAGAGAATAACTCTTTCATGAGTCTTCCTGGAACTTATGTAGATTTATCTATGATATCTATTCATTCTTTGATTTGTGTTCTTGCTTTCATATCTTAATAGATCATTTTGTTAGATATAGAGATTTCATGAACTTAAAGTCCATTGGCTGATTGATTGAATTGCTAGTGTAATTTCATTATATCCTTCATCTAGATTGCTCTCGTTGCTTGTTTCTAGAATAGCTAACTAGAAACATAATCCTAGGATAGTTGTGAGACACTAGAGTGTAATCAACACCTGAAATGAATCCTATTGAGATGGGTTGTTAACCACAACGAGAATTGGTCTAGAAAACTTACTGAACATATAAAATTGGATTGTTAATGCTTGTCTAGAGAAATTGCTCACACAACGAGAGTTGGACTTCGAGGATTTAGAGATAGATATTAATTGCATGGAGAGTTGGATGGCTTTATGAATTTAAGTTCTAGGATTATTCTTTATAAAACCCTTGGCATCTATTGACTGTAGTTTTGATTCACCTGTTTGATTTCCCTAGATCTAACACTTATCAATCTGTTACTCTATCTATCTATTTACTAATGATTTATTGCTTTTACTTTATGGTTTAGCTTAGCTTGAAACCATAAGTCTATTGTGTGTCCTCAATCCCTGTGGATTCAATCCTTAAGTACTATGATGACAGTGTTATTTGATAGAGTTGCATGAGGTTAATTTGAGCATATCATAAAACATTGTGGCACGATCATTTAATTTGGTGTATAGGCACTACAAGCAAAAAAATCACCGTGAACTCATGTGGTCATTCACTGAAACCCTAAAACCCCTGAAAGGTTTATCAAAGGAATATAATAACATGTGATGCATGTTCTCTAGGAAAGTTGTTTATGAGACCATAACCAACCAAAATAGTAAAAAGTTACCAAAGTTCCTTAAATGAATTTTATGAGATATTTGTGGACCTACACATCCACCTTGTGGATCATTCTACTATTTTATAGTAATGATCGATGCATCGAATAGATACTATTTTATAGTAATGATCGATGCATCGAATAGATGGTCACACATTTGTCTATATTCCTCTCAAAATATTGCATATGCGAGATTTTTATCTTAGATAATCAAACTACGAGCTCATTTTCATGATTATCCAATAAAGAGATTAGACTAGTTAATCTTTGTAGTTTCACTGGCTAAGCATTCAATGATTACTATATGGTAACTGAAATTGACGTTGAATATATTGTCACTCATGTTCATAACACAAAATAGCTTGGATGAATCATTAATTAAACGCCTGCAACTAATTGGAAGACTATCAATCATGAGAATTTGACTATCAATCATGAGATCTATATGGGGACAAAATATTTTTATGCAGTATTCGGGTGAGACCAAATACATATCGCAAACACTACCCAATATATTGAGTATTTGAAATATAACCACATATCTTCAATCAAAGAATTTTTTATTGCATTGTATACATGTCAATTCCACTTCCTCAACATACAAAGATGGGACCACAAAAGAGGTTAGGCATATATGTTGATCGTAATTATCCATCAATTTGGTGATACCTAGAACAACAAAATGGCGACGTATTTATGGGAGTGTGGTAGGCTTGCTGGTTCAAAGGATAAGAATCCTAAAAAGCGAAAAGAGATGGAAAAAAAAAACAAAATCCCTCCAATATAGCATAAAAATGGGAAAAATGAACCATGAGTGTTGTGACAATGGTAAACATCATGAATTTGAAGAAAATCATGAGATTTCTATTAACACTTGGAGCGTGGTAGGCATGTTGGTTCTAAGGATAAGAATTCTCGAAAACAAAATCCCTCCATTATAAAATATGCTTGCAGCGTGGTAGGCATGTTTATTCTAAGGATAAGAATCCTCAAAAATGAAAAGAAGATGGAAAAATAAAATCTCTCCAATATAACAGAAAATTTGGAAGAAACGAACCATGAGGGTAGTAACGATGTTTAAACATCATGAATGAGAAGAAAATCATCAGATTTCTATTAATTACATTCATAACAAAAAATATGTAATCTGAAAAAATTGAATGGTGTTGATGATGTCTTTCTCATATATTGTGTCGGATGAAATAAAAGAAGAGAGTGATTATCCATAATCAAAATCCATTGATTTGTGGATGTCGAAAGAGACACAGCTAGACACAATGGAAAGATTCAATACAAGTCAAACTTGATTCACTTAACAAATGAGATGTATTTGGACCTACTATAATCACAAATGAAGCTGTCAAAACAGTTGGATACAAATGGATTTTTGTTTGGAAACGAATTGAGGAAACAAGGTCATAAGATACAATGCTCGTCTCATGGCTCAAGGTTTCTCCCAACGACCTGGGATCGATTATGTAGAAACATATGCTTTAGCTATGGATATATATTCTATGAGCCTAGAGGCAAATCAAAATCTTGAGATGCATCTAATGGATATCGTGATAACATATTATATATATTATTCGACACTGATATCTATATGAGAATCCCTGAAAGATTTAAGATGCCGGAAGTATTAAGTTCTATACCTAAAGAATTATCTGCAATAGAATTACAAAAACCAATAAGCGTATTTAAACAATTTGGACGCAAGTGGTATAGTCGTCTCAAGGAACAACTAACTAAAGAAAGATATACAAACATTTATATATGCCCATGTATTTTCATCAACAAAACAATCATCTGGATTTATAATTATTTATGTATATGCTGATTATATATATATATATTATCGTGACCTAAGGAGAAATGAAAAAAAAAAGAAATCTATACAATTAAAAGTTGATCATCCTAAATATCTGCTTAAAATTTTTTGTTACACCAACTCATTAACTATCCCCTTATTATTAAAGGAGAAGAAAAATATAAGAGTAACCTTTAAAAGTAGATTATTTACATTTGTGTCATTTTACATACGTGTCATAATGAGAATCCTTCTGAACTTTTTTTTTTATCTTAACCCTTTCATAACTAGACTATTTATATAGTATGATATTGGACTACCGTACTGAATCATTTGACAAACCATATACTTTTTTGTATTTTTGTATATGAATGGTTTTAACTCATTTACGTTCTAGTCTTCCATACCTGATCATAAGCATTTTTCATTGTGTTCATGCAAAACACACTATAAAACTTCTTAGCTTTCATTATCTGTCATAGGATCAAGGGTTGAGCTACGAAGAAGAAACTTCATACCAAATTATAATCAAGATAACTCATACCGTAATACATATATAATATTTATCGTACATTGAGCTTCGCATTATAAAATAGCATAATAAATTTAAAATTTCTTATCAAATTACTTATAACAATTATGGGTTACTTTTTATAGTGTTAAACAAAGCAGTATCATATAAATTATAGTGTGAAGCAAAGCATTCACATACAAATATATATATATATATATATCCTTCTTTTAGCTTTGCATTAGAAAATTAAAAAAAAAAATTCAAAATATTTGACCAGACTACTTATAACATTATGGTATATAAATGTGAAGCAAAACACTATCATATAAATTGGTATATTATATGTTTTGTATTTAAAAAAAAAAACTATGACAAGAACTTGATAAAAATGGTATATATTGTCAATCCATTACAAAAAAAATTAGATTTTACCCTTGTCCTTATACATTGAGATATTGTGGAAAAATACATATTATGTACTTTTTAAAATTAATACAAGCATTGTATGCATCTATGAAACTGATAAGATCAATTTTCACAATGTTAATTTTAATCGGATCTAGAGAAACGATGATTAAAGCCAATAATTTTTGTTTAGAAATTGATTTCTCTTTAGTTTTGCTTCCATTGAACTTTTCTACTATATAAATTGTGTTACATTCAATGTTAACGCAAATATTAAGTTATATAGGCTTTAATCTAGCAATTAGGAGTAACTACCCATGTTTGATTTAGGGAAACTGTTAGGCAATAAAAGAATACCTATTAATTCAAATTTTGGTTATTCATAATAAGCTTGATGTTAAAAAAAGAAGAAGGTTATTCTTAATAAATTATACATCATAAGATTTGTTACCTTAAAAATTTATACTTTTTATATACTCCAGTGAATGTGAATCTTAGTACAAATATATCAGTTATGTACTTTGATCTTGGTTAACACGATTTCTTGCTCATAATTTCAAAGTTATGTAAGTTATATATGGCATTTATTCCGATCATATATTTTCTATTTAACATGATATGAAATATTATAGTTCTAGAAACTTTATTTAAAAAATTATGTTTTTTGTTAATATAATTTCATACTCAGCGTAAAGTGTGGGTCTCTATCTAAGTTATTATATTTTGGTTCTACCTTTATTTTCTCTGGCTATACAATACATTTCATAATTTAAATGAACTCATTTATCACTCCACATATCTATAATGTGATACACCTAAGAAATACATAATGTTATACTACTTTCCGATCTATTTCAGAAATGATCTCCGGCATGTCCTGTTTTATTGTTGTTATATACTTTTGTCATGCGTTACTTCTCTATCTTTTTGGTTGTTCATCTTTTCTCACATTTGTTTCAGATCGAGTCAAGTCAATTTTGAAAGCTAATGTGGATGTTTGCTTTAGATCTCTGGTCGTGTTAGATGATGATCAAAATAATATTTTATTTTTTACAACTGCAGTTTAAATTTTTGGTGAAGTGACAAGTTCTTCTAATTTCTTCCAATTATAATACTAAAATGGTGCAAGCAAGTGACAAAGGCTTTAAGGTGAAGACGTAATCGATGCCGGTGTTGAAAAGTTTATATGGCCAGGCTTGATTGGAGACGATGATGATGACATAAGCACAGGGCCGTGCCAGAAGTTTGAACATGTGTTCTCTACAATAGTAAGAATTACTGTTACCAATAAAGCTAGAAGATATTTCTAATAAAATTGGTCCCATAATTTTATATATTGGCTTCGGTCCCAAAGCACATGCTTCACCAGCTTCTATTCAGACACGGCTCTGATAAGCATTGTAAAGTGAAATTGTCCAGATTCTTCTGAAGATAACCACAACATTTTATACTCGGCTATAATTTCCATCTTTTGAATATAATTTTGGGAAATTTACTAGAATGACATAAATTTATTTTAAAATTACTCGAATAACTCATATTTCAAAATATTTATTAGAATACTTTTATGGTCTGAATTACCTTTGTTATAGTTATAACAAAACTGAATTACAAAAGTATCATTGCCACATAATGTCGGATGTTAAGTATCATTGCTAAATATGTTGCGAACATAAAATCTGCCAAAAGAGTGGTGCCAGACTTTCTTAAAAAATGACAGATTTTTTATTATCATAGAATTGTTTGCACAATTTAAACTGAATATAGATTTTCTGGGATATGCCTTGCAAATGAGATAGCCGATTACTATAAATTTTAGATTTTTTTGGTAGATTTAATTTTGGATGGCAGAGTTGCGTATCCGATTTGCATTTGTAACAAACTTTTTAAGTTACGTAGTGACAGACTTTTAGTCAAAAATCTTAGTTTTAATAAACCAAATTAACGTAAATCCAGTTTAATTTAAGTTTGAATTTGGTTTATTTATAGTGTAGTTAAAACCAAAATTAGGTTTTAAAATTTGTAATTGTTTTCATCTTTAAAACATATCCTCTTAGCGATGAATATTTGATTGCAACTGTGGTGTCATTAGATTTCATTTAGTGTTATGTTAAATTCGATTTTACTTGGCTTATCAATTAATTAAGATTTCATTTAGTTTGGTGTTAAATTCGATTTTACTTGGCTTATTAAATATTTTGCTTTTTTATACTATATCATCTTGTGTTCATCGATCCATAAGCAAGTCTGCCATAATATGTATCCGACCTCAAGCATACTTCAAATACATAACACCCAATGAAGATATTCATACCCTCATGCCTTCTTTAATATACATTGATAACTCGTCACTGTTTTACTTTGTAAATTCACACATATTTCATCCTCGTGATATATATATTGAATTCAAGAAATATTAGAGATCATATCTTTAAAAAAAAACGCAAAGCTAAATATTTAAAACCAAAAGGAAAAATTGAATAAATGGTGAGCAACTCTCAAAGTAGATGTAATACAACAACTCAATTCACACTAATGCTTTTGTAAAGGAGAAATAGAGATAAGAGATCTATGCCAAAATGCCAAACGCTCTCTTTGCTGTAATCTGCACTCACGGCAACTTCACTTGTCATGATCTAAGCCTTCATTTCGATGTTGTTGGATTCCCGTTTCCACTACAAGAAAACTAAGTTTTTACTAGGAAAATTTACTAGGAAAACAGTTCCTCGTAAATTTACTACGAGTTTACTTCGATTTTACGAGGAAACCTGTTTTCCTCGTAAAGGTCTCGTAACCCTACGAGAAAATGATTTCCTCATAAAATCGAAGTAATCTTATGTGGCTATTACGAGGAAAATTTCATTTTCCTCGTAACTTCATAGTAACACCCCTCCTCGTAAAGTCCTAGTAAAAGTTTACTACGAAATTAGGAGGAATGGTTTTGTTGCTACGAAATTAAGAGGAAATAGATAGAAAATATCGAATTTAAATCAAAAACGTGTTTTGTACCTACTTTTCCTAGCAATTTCCTAGTAAATTCTCAGATTTGAAAATTCCTATAAATACCACCATATGTGATTCATTTGAAACACACCCAAAAAAATCAGCTATAAACTTAATCAAACACAAAAAAAAAATGTCCGGTCCGGGAAATATTTTCGAGAGGCGGAAGGGGATGGGTTGACACAGAGATAATAACGGGAGGGTGACGAAAGAATTTCTCGAAGGGTTGGAGACGTTTATGCATCAAGCAGATTCTACACCACTCACGCAGGAAAGTGGTAAGATGTTCTGTCCTTGTCGAAAATGTTGCAATACCAAATTAGGCACTCGTGAAAATGTTTGGAAGCATTTAATAAATAGAGGTTTCATGCCATATTATTATATTTGGTATCAACATGGAGAAGATGCTAGTTGTAGGAATGAAGGTAGCAGTAGTAATAACAATTTTCAGATTGAACCGGTTGAGCATTTGCGTAATGAAGGTAGCAGTAGTAATAGCTATCATCACCAAGAGGAACAAATGGTAGATTGTGATAGGGTTCATGATATGGTAGGTGATGCCTTTGTAACTCATGATGATGATGAAGTTGAAGAACCTAACTTAGATGCAAAAAAGTTTTATGAAATGTTAGATGCTGCGAATGAGCCAATTTACAGTGGTTGTAGAGAAAGTCTGTCTAAATTGTCGTTGGCTGCTAGAATGATGAGTATTAAAACCGATCACAATCTACCTGAAAATTGTATGGATGCATGGGCAGACTTGTTTAAAAAGTATTTGCCAGAAGACAATGTCTCTGCTGAATCTTATTATCAGATTCAGAAATTGGTATATAGTCTTGGGTTACCCTCGGAGATGATAGACGTTTGCATCTACAACTGCATGATTTACTGGGGAAATGATGAGAAGTTAGAAAAATGTCGATTTTGTAAGAAGCCACGATTCAAACCGCAAGGTCGAGGGCGTAATAGGGTACCGTACCAAAGGATGTGGTACCTACCAATCACAGACATATTGAAAAGATTGTACCAATCTGAGGAGACAGTTGGAGGGATGAGATGGCACGCCGAGCATACTCAGACGGATGGAGAGATGACTCATCCATCAGATGCAAGAGCATGGAAACATTTTAACAATGTACATCCACATTTCGCTAGCAATAGCCGGAATGTGTATCTTGGATTATGCACTGATGGATTTAGTCCATTTGGAATGTCTGGGAGACAATATTCATTGTGGCCGGTCTTTCTTACACCGGATAACTTGCCACCGGAGATGTGTATGCGACGAGAGTTTATATTCATGACCATATTAATACCTGGTCCAAAACATCCAAAAAGATCTCTCGACGTTTTTCTACAACCACTGATAAAAGAGTTGAAAGATTTGTGGTCAACAGGGGTGAGGACATATGATTGTTCAACGAAAATAAACTTTACGATGTGAGCGATGCTTTTGTGGACCATAAGTGACTTTCCTGCATATGGTATGTTGTCTGGGTGGACTACACATGGGAGATTAGCTTGTCCATATTGTAATGGAATGACAGATGCATTTCAGTTGAAGCATGGTAGGAAGACTAGTTGGTTCGATTGTCACCGTCGATTTCTTCCCATTCACCACCCATACCGAAGAAACAAGAAATTGTTCAGGCACAAAAGGGTTGTCAGGGACACTCCTCCTCCATATTTAACTGGAGAACAAATCGAAGCACAAATCGATTACTACGGTGCTCTAGAAACAGCTCCTCGTGGTGGGAATTGGCATGTTCCCAGTAATATGCCTGATTATTATGGTGTTCAGTATAATTGGCACAAAAAGAGTATATTTTGGGAATTGCCATATTGGAAAGATCTTCTTTTGCGCCACAACCTCGATGTGATGGATATAGAGAAGAACTTTTTTGAGAACATCATGAACACTATATTGAATGTCCCAGGGAAGACGAAAGACAACGTAAAATCAAGGTTGGACTTACCCGATATCTGCTCAAGGAGTGAGCTACATATAAAAATCAATGGGCAAGTTCCAGTTCCAATTTTCAGACTGTCATCGGAAAAAAAGTCTGCGTTGTTCAATTGGGTGGCTTCAGAAGTGAAGTTCCCCGATGGGTATGTTTCAAATCTCTCAAGATGTGTTGAGAAAGGGCAAAAGTTCTCCGGGATGAAGAGCCATGATTGTCATGTCTTTATGCAGCGACTACTTCCCTTTGCGTTTGCGGAGCTACTACCGGCAAAAGTACATGAAGCACTTTCAGGTAATTAATTAATATAATACGATGACATGATTAATTTAATTCTATATATATATATACTAATATGGATAATTTTGTTTTCGTATATATATAAGGAATTGAAGCATTTTTTAGGGATCTGAGCATCCCGCACTCTTAAAGTGGAAGTTGTCCAACAACTTCATAAAAACATCCCCGTCTTAATCTGCAACTTGGAGAAAATATTCCCGCCAACTTTTTTCGACGTCATGGAACACCTAGTTGTCCACCTCCCGTATGAAGCATTACTTCGTGGACCCGTGCATTATGGATGGATGTATCAGTATGAAAGGGCCATGAAAACTTTGAAAGGAAAATCCAAAAACCTAGCAAGAGTTGAAGGTTCTACTGTGGCGGGAAATTTGACGGAAGAAACATCACATTTCACTTCGTACTACTTTGCACCGAAAGTACGTACAAGGAAATGAGCTCCAAGAAGATATGATGATGGTGGTGTCGTGCCGACATATATGGAAGACGATGTTCCAGACATCTTTTGTCAAATTGGGCGATTGAGTGGGAAATTGAAAGAGGTTTGGTGGTCGAGTGATGAAGACGTCCATAGTGCACACCTTTATATTCTTCTTAATTGCGAGCATCCATTGATTGCTTATTTTGAAAGGTAAATATATAAACATACACACTTATATATATATATATATATATTCAATATTAAATATAATACATAACATATATGATTTTACAGTCAATTTGAGACTCAAGTCGAGGAAGCAATACCTGGAATATCGACAACTGAGTTAGACAAAAGGAAAAATCAACACTTTATCAAGTGGTTGAGGAAACATGTATTTATTTATTACTTAAATTGTATGCAAACATTAGCAAAGTAAGTTTAATGTCTAATTATTTAACTTTTTAATTTGTTGCAGGTTGATTATGACGATCCTGAGTATCCCGCATGGTTTCGCGAATTACTTCAAGGTCCAGTTGCAAAGGTCACTACATCGTCGATGTATTTCACCCGAGGCTATACTTTTCATACCTATGACTATGGTAGACACCGGGCGACAAGTAATTATGGAATTTGTGTGAAAGGCGAAACAGATTTCTACGGGATCTTGCAGGAGATTTATGAAGTTCAATTCCCGGGTATGGGTTTGAAATGCGTTATCTTCAAGTGTGAGTGGTACGACCCCGTCGTAAACAGAGGTGTTCGGATTAACAAGAACGGTGTAGTTGATGTCAACGGTGGACGAAGGTACACCAAATTCTTTTTTTTTAATATCCAGGTTTTCAGTATTAATTAAATTTAACATAATGATTATTTTCGTAGGTACAACAAGTTTGAGCCTTTCATATTAGCTTCCCAAGCAGATCAAGTTTGCTTCATTCCATACCCTCGGATTAATACCTCGGGAATAAACTGGTTAGCTGTTATCAAAGTTACACCTCGAGGACGAATAATCGCTGGAGATGAACCACCATTACAAGAAGAAAACACCAATGAGATCGAGGTAGTTGAAGCAGAAATTGATGAGTTCTTACTCATTGATCCGCATAATCGTGAATACGAAGATGTTCCTGATCACTCAACGGACGAAGGTGTAGACGACGAGTTTTTAGAAAATGATGATGTTTCAACAGATGACGACAATGTATCCGAATGAATTATGTATGTTTATAAGTTTGTTTAATCACAAAAATGAATTTGGATTATATATGTTTTAAGTTTGTTTAATCACAAAATCAATTTGCATTTGGGGTTTGGGGTTTATGTGTAGAAGAGGTTAGGAGTTTGGTTGTAGAAGAGGTTATAAGTTAAGGAAGTTGTGGTTTGGGGTTTGGGGTTTCGAGTTTAGGGATTTATAAACCCTTTCCTCGTAAAACCCTAGTAAAAGAAAACACGGGCATATCTATTTCCTCGTAAGGTCCTAGTAAGGTTTACTAGGGCTTTACGAGGAAAAATACACGGGCATAGCAATTTCCTCGTAAATGCTTTTCCTCGTAAAGCCCTAATAATATGCTTACCAGGACCTTACGAGGAAATAGAAACACGGGCATATGTATTTCCTCGTAAGGTCCTAGTAAAATTACTAGGGCTTTACGAGGAAACCAAATTCCTTATATATACTCGAGAAATCCAGTTTCTCATTTGCTAGTAACCTTCTCTCTAAATCCTCTAAAGGTACTCTCTAATTCGTAGTTAGGTGATTAGATTAGGGAATTTAGATTAGGTGGTTAGTTTAGGGAATTTAGATTAGGTGGTTAGTTTAGGGAATTTACATTATGTTGATTTACTTTTATTTAGTGTTTTTTTTAAATTATACGGGGAATTAATGTTATGATTTTTTAAAAAAAAATATAGATGCCTAGACAGAGCAAGCTTGCTAAGGCTGCCGGTAAGAGGACGTCGTCTCTCGAGGGGAGTCACTACGGAGACATGTTTGGGCGTCAGGATGCTCCGGGTTCATCTTCGTCAGCTCCCGGTTCATCTTCGATTCCCGAGACTCAGGGAGCTTCTACGGCGTCCCGGGAACCCCATCCTCCTCCTCCTCCTCCTCCACCGGTCGGGGTTCATCCCGATTTGGATGTGCCGCCGAACGCACCCTTTGCGGTGTACACGGTGGAGGATATTTTGGCCCTTCCAGGCAGAGAAGGGCTGGCAGAGTTAGATCCTATCCGACGGGACGGCCGAAACATATTTTGGTATGTTTTAATTTTAAAAAAGTTTTTTTTATTTATTTCTTAATTAATCTAATTAATGATTTATTTTGTGTCTTTCCAGGTTTGGTGTTGACAATTGTGTCGGATCTAGCGTCTCGGACTGCATTAAGGGATACTTTCCCGATCCAGCTCCAAACTGGAAGATGACGGCGAGCCACACAAAAAAGACGTGGTTCAAATCGTTTGCTGTAAGTTTAATTAGTTAATTTATTTTTAATTATTTAAAATTATTGATATTATTGAACTAATCCATCTTTTATTTTTTCTGGTTACAGCAAAAGTATCGCTGGTCTATTGGGATTCACCAGCGGGTGAAGCAGGAGTTTGAGGCCAAGGCAAGAGCACGATTGCTCGACATGGTCTACAACTGGAAGGGCGACTATCAGGTATATATAGATTTATAAATTATAATATATATATAGTTTTAAAAATATTATATACTGACTTAAATTAATTCTATTTTTTTTAAATCAGGTGGATGGTTACGAGGCCGGGAAACCCGATTGCCTCACAACCATGGTGTGGGATGGCCTCATCAGCTATTGGGAGTTGCCGGACTCGGTCAGAACCTCCAACACAAACTCCGGGAACCGCATGACCAAAGACGAGCATGGCAACACGAAGGTGCTTCACACCACGGGTCGAAAACCTCACGCGGGAATTCGTCTAGACATGGTAAGATGATTTTTAATCTATTTAATTTTTATTTTATTTGAATATTTCAAATTAATATTTAATTTTATAAATTAATTTTAGGCTAAGGAGACAGGAGTTCTTCCATCTCTGAAAGACCTTTACGAGAGGACCCACCGGAACAAGGCTGGGCAGTTTGTAGATCCTGCTTCCGAGCGGATCTACAACGAGGTTGTTGCGAGGGTTGACGAGCGCCAGACCCAGTTGACTCAGCAGGCTGGGACTCCAGTCATATTATCCACTGTTGAAGTGGATAAGATTTACGAGCAGGTAAATATATAATTTGGTTTTACTATTAATTAATTTTAAATATTTTTTAATTTTTTTTAATGTTATTAATATTTTTATTTACAGGTCGCCCCTAGGAAAAAGGGGCGTATCATCGGGATTGGCTCGGTTAACGATGTCCCTGCAGCGACATCGTCTTATCATCAGGAGCAGCACGATGTCAACGCTCAGCTACGCTCGGAGTTGTCTTCGCTCACTGACCATGTCACTTCTCTCACCAATGTCCTCGAGATTATGGCGGTTGGAAACCCGCATTTGGAGGAGATGTTGCGTCAGAGACGGGAAGGCGGAGGAATTCCAACCCAACAGCATCCACCATCACAGTCACAGCCGGCCACCAACTATGGAGAGGATTTCCCGAGCCAGGACGACTTCGTTCAGCAATTTCACGGCCACATCCGTAGTTTTTTTTTAATTGTATATTATGAATTTCAAAACTTTCTGTATATTATTTAGTTATTTATAAAATATTTTGTTTTTTAGTTTTTATTTATAATTTGATTTTTTTAATTTTTAAATAAAAAATAATTATATTTATAATTATTATTTTTTAATAGGGAAAAAACCATTTCGAAGCAAAATCCTCGTAAGGATTCCAAGTAAAATCCTCGTAAAATGTTCTAGTAAATTCCTCGTAAGGATTTACTACGACCTTACTAGGAAAACCTTACTACGCTGTTACGAGGAAACCATACGACGAGCTTACGAGGAAACCATACGACGAGCTTACGAGGAAAACCAACCCACGCCTTTACGAGGAAATGTTTCCTCGTAAATTAGCTACGACCTTACGAGGAAAAAAGCTTTACGATGAACGTGTTACGAGGAAACTCGTTTCCTCGTAATTTCCTAGTAAATGGCCATTTACTAGGAAATTACGAGGAATACCCGTCCTAGTAATGGCCGAGTTTTCTTGTAGTGTTCTTCTCTTCATGTTTAGCAGGCACGAAAGAAACCTTCTCTTTCTCTGCTCTTTTATCTGCTTCGTTCTTCTATTCAGGGACATAGCAATGCCATTGTCAACAAAAATCATTGAAAAGAAAGTCTTTGCAACACTCAAAAGTTTTTGCTTCTACAAAAGTATAATTCAATTCTATAATTTGCACCTAAACGCTATATGATGATCATAAGCTAAGCTCTCTAATAAGAAAATACAAACTCTTGTTAATGTCAAATCAATCAAACCCAAATTCAAAGACTCTGTTTTTTTCTGTTTTTTTAGATAATGACCAAAATAGATCTAAAAAAAATTGTTTCTAAAATAACAATCAAAAAGAAAAATAACCAAAATAAATTTTATTAGCACTCAAAAAGAAAAATAACCAAAATAAATTTTATTAAAGGATGTAAATATAAATTTATACCCGTTGGGTTAACTAATCTAAACTTAAGGTTTAGAATTATGGGGTGTGTATTTTGAAGTGATGTTTAAAATTAATAGAAAAAATTAAAAATTAAAAAAAAAATTCAAATTAAAAAGATCTATTTTGATTATTTTTTTTAAACTCTATTTATAGTTTTTTTTTAAAAGTCTAATTGAGAGATTTTTCCATTTTTTTAATAAGAGATTTAACCAAAAGACAATCTATTCCTACTTCCTCGACTAGGAAAAAGTGAAAACACATTAAATAGACTAAAGCCAAATTTCAGGTGTACCTGATAATTCTCACTAGTTCTAAAATAACAAAATAATGTTCTAAATCCCCTTGTATTTGAAGGCATATATATTCCAACATTTGGAAGGTTTAAGATCCTTGAACATGCAATCAAACGATAGATGTAGTCAAATAAGATTAGGAATCTGGATTAGCAGAAAATCACGACTTACAGTTTTAAAGGATATTTTTGAAAGAGATCTCCAATGGTAATTTTGCGGTTTAAGAATAGCTACAGAAGTTGTTGGATAGGGTGAGGGAGACGAAGGTGAGGGTGACGATCTCAATAGAGATGACGAGAAAATGCAGGCAAAAGTATGACAAAGAGGAAGGCAATTAAGAGTTCACTAGGGAAATTAGAATATAACTGAGACGAAGAATCTATCTTCTCTGATTTTGAGAAAATGATAAATTCTATTAAAAATAAAAATAATAAATACACTGATGGCAAACTTGTGAATACTGAAATAGTGACCGTTTTTTTTTTGTAATTTTGGTTGATAGATATGTTTTTCTGGTAATTACAAAGTTATAAGAGTTAGGGGCTGACTGGTGTAACCGCAACGGTTGCGTTTGCGGTTGCGGGCGTTTGCGGATGCGGGTGGTTACGGTTTTATGCGTTATTAAGAGATTTGGACGACTGATAAAGCGGTTAATAATTGTTGCGTTTACGGGATACTTATGACTGATTAACTTCCAAATGCAGCAATAGTTAAATAATAAATTAGCAATTTTTATATTTTATATAATTATAAAAATATTTAAAATCATATTATTGTAATAAATATAAAAATTGTATTTATAAAATTATACTATTAAATTTAAAAAAAATATAAAAATATTTTTCTTGAAAGTTTTATAATATAAATTAAAATATAATATATATATATATATATTGGTATATCTATTATTTCTATTTAAAATTTTAATTGAATATTTTTATTTTTTAATTATATAATTTTTTGAAAAAAAATATTTTTTTTACCCTCCCGCAACCGCCCGCAACCGCAAACACTAGCTGGAACCAGCTTTTGAATTTTAGAGGTTTATATCGGTTTGAAACGATTTATGGCGTTTTCTTTGATTGTTGCAAAACGCCAACAACCGCTACCAACCGCAAAAGCTGCGTTTGCGGATGGTAGCGGGAAAACCAGTCATGCCCTTAGTTTAGAAATTAAATGAATGATTAGAGTTATTCTAAGTAATCTTCTATAATTTTTATGGTTTATTTTTATTTGTCTTGCACCATTTGTAATTTCAACGACTGTAAACCACTAACCATGTATCATATGAACCTTTAATGAAAAATTTGACTGAAAAAAAAGAATGATAGTATATTAACAGATCATAAAATAATATAAACAATATAATTAAAAATACAATTTAATATGGACAAATATCTCATATAGATAATTTTGAAGTTCTTCTCACAAAATAATCTTAAGAAAAATTAATCAAAATAGACTTTTTTATTTTGAACATTTTAATATTTTCTTCAAAAAAATTAGTTTTAAACCTCACCTCCAATACCCTACCCCATAACTCTAAACCCTAAGTTTAAATTAGTTAAACCAAGAGGTATAAATGTATATTTACACTCTTTAATAAATTTTATTTTGGTCATTTATCTCCTTAAATGCTATGTTAGAGTCAAAAAAATTTTAAAGTTTATTTAAATTTTATTTTAGTCATTTATCTCCTTAAATACTATGTTAGATTCAATTTTTTTTTTTAAGTTTATTTTGGTCATCATCTCATTTACTTTGAGTTGATATATGTGTGTTTTCTAGGTGTTGTAAAGAATTTGAGTTTGCAAACTATGTGAAAACAAATTATCACTAAGCTCCCCAAGAAATCTTCATCTACGAACCACTATTCAGCTACTGCAACTACTGAGAGACAATTTGTGAGAGTTGTAGGAAGAGGATTACTTCCCCTACGGGCCCACAAAATAGCCGGCCTGGCCCATCATGACTTACTCGCTAAGTTCGGCTCGGCTGTTGACTGCTTTTAGCCGGCTAAGGGCGACCAACGACTGACTCGTTGAAGCAACCCAGGGAAGTTCGGCTTGGGGCAGCATTTCATCGGCCTACCATTCGGCCCGACGAGCAATGGCCCATTAAGACGAAGTTGACCTAGGGTACTCGCGGAAGAGTATAAAGGAGAAGAGAGGGAAGAACACAAGGGCACGAAAAACAGGGGCAAGAACTAGGGTTTGATTTCTCTCATAGTCTTTGGACATCTCTCTTACTCATGTACTTCTTCTCTTTCGTTTACATCATCAATAAAGAAAAGTCTTTGTGACCAACCCACCGACGAGTTTTGTCCCCTCCGTGAAAACTCGGTTCAAACAATTGGCGCCCACCGTGAGGCAAGTCGCAAAGTAAAAGATTCTGATGACTCACCCAAGTTCCACCTCTGGGAACGAACCGAAGCCCACTCCCGACGCCGCGCCTCAAGCTCCAACGGATTTCATGGATACCGTTTATGGCGAGTCTCGCACAACATGAAGAAATTCAGAAGGCTACTAACGCACAACTAGCCGCGTTAGTGGCCTCCCTCGCCCTCCCCTCAGGCGTACCAAGTAACCCCCGACGATACATCGTCAGCTATTCCACACTAACCTGACGACCGGAGTCAATGAGCATAACCCTAATGTCTCGGACACCTTACTCTCGAACGTGTCCATAACCAAGGAGGCTCAGATCTAGCTAATGTTCGCGAAATCGCAGTTCTTAAAACTCTCTCTCTCCGAAATAAGCTCAAAGATCCATCAAATCACAAGCTCCACCCCTCAAATCGACCGGGTCCTCGCTGCAACGTTCCAAACACCATTCTCTCACCGCATCAGCGATGTAAGACTTCGCTCAACGGAAAAGTTCCGTCTACCGTCTTACTCCGGCGAGTCAGACCCTATGAACCACATGACGTCTTTCAACATAGCGATGGAAGAGCCAACTTCGCTGATGACGAAAAAGAAGCCAGTTTCTGCCAGATATTCGTTGAAAGCCTCACCAGTCCGGCACTGACGTGGTTCTCGCGCCTCCCAGAAATCTGTCGACAGTTTCCGCGACCTCTCGCCGGCTTTCCTAAAACATTACATAATGTTTACCCGACAGGGAGCGACCGCATCCGATTTATGGCAAATGTCTCAGTCCTCGACTCAAAGCCTCCGAGATTTCATGGAGAAGTTCAAAGCCGTCGTTTCAACCGTTAATATACTCGATAACATCGCTGTCGACGCCTTGATGAATACCTTATGGGTCCACTCGAAGTTTCACGACGATTTATATCGCATCCGACGACTTCCCTTCAGGATGTTATCGCCCGATCTAATAATTTCATCCGCATAGAAAAAGACACAAGCGATCCTCAGCAAGCAAAATGCATCGAAACACGCGCCGACATGCATCTGCTGAGAGAAACGATCGTCATTGTAAAAAAAAACGGCAAATGGCGTGTATGTGTCGACTTTACCAACCTTAATAAGGCCTGTCCCAAGGATAATTACCCGCTTCCCCATATCGACAGACTCGTCGAATCGACAGCCGAAAACGAGCTCCTTACTTTCATGGACGCCTTTTCTGGCTACAACCAAATAATGATGCACCCGGACGATCGCGAGAAAACAACATTTATCACCGATATGGGGACATACTGTTACAAAGTTATGCCCTTCGGGCTGAAGAACGCCGGTACAACCTATCAACGGCTTGTGAACAGAATGTTCACCGACAGATTGAGAACTTCGATAGAAGTGTATATCGACGATATGCTAGTAAAATCACATCACGTGGCAGATCACCTGGAACACATGAAGGGCTGCTTCAAAACGCTCAACAAATACAGCATGAAACTAAACCCGGCTAAATGCACCTTCGACGTAACGCCAGGAGAATTCCTTGGCTATATTGTAATGCATAGGGGAATCGAAGCTAACCCCAAACAGATTTCCGCTATACTCGATCTTCCCATCCCAAAAAAGTAAGGAAATTCAAAGGTTAACTGGCATGATTGCGGCGCTAAACCGATTCATATCCCGATCGACTGATAAGTGCCTTCCATTCTACGATCTATTAAGCGGGAACAAGAAATTTGTCTGGGATGAGAGAGCGAGGATGCGTTCACTCATCTGAAACAATACTTGACTTCTCCCCCCACCCTCCCCTCGTACTATCTAAACCTTAGAATGGTGATACTCTTGCGCTTTACGTTGCTGTCTCTTCAACAGACGTTAGCAGCGTCCTCGTTCGAGACGACCGCGGTGAACAACGACCTATCTTTTACACGAGTAAGCATATGACTGATCCTGAAACTCGTTATCCCACCTTGGAAAAGATGGCCCTCGCCGTCGTCATCTCCGCAAGGAAACTCCGGCCGTACTTCCATTCTCATTCGATCGAAGTACTCACGAATCAGTCGCTGCGTACGGTTATGCAGAACACCAACCGATCTGGCCATCTATCTAAATGGGCGATTCAGCTCAGCCAGTATGACATCCTCTACAAGAATCGAACCGCTGCAAAATCTCAAGTATTGGCCGACTTCATAATCGAGCTGCCACCATAGCTCAAATAAGACCTCACCCTTCCAAGCAACAACTGGATTTTGTTTGTCGATGGCTCTTCCACTACCAAAGGATCTGGAGCAGGGGTGCAGCTTCAATCGCCCACTGGGGAGATGATCAGATAATCTTTTGCATATGATTTCGCTGCCTCTAATAACGAAGCCGAGTATGAATCTCTCATCGCCGGAATTCGACTCGCTAAAGCCGTCAAAGTCAAGCGACTAAGCGCCTATTGCGACTCTCAACTCGTCACAAGCCAATTCAATGGCGATTATGACGCGCGTAACCAGCGAATGGAAGCCTATCTCAAAGTGGTCCAGTCACTCGCTAACGATTTTGAGTTCTTTGAGCTTACAAAAGTTCCCCGAGGGGAGAACGTGTGCGGCGACGCCCTCGATCTCCTCCAACTCCTCGTTTAAGGGCCTAGCCTTGTCGCTCTCCAACGGCTTGACCGACCCTTCGCTCAACCCTAAATCCGAGTAACCTATGTTCCCTGAATTATCGGAGACCTCAACTTCAGCGTCACCTCCATCGGTTGCGACTCCACTAGGGGCGACTAACGGTTCCTCTAGCTGTTCCCTGGAAGAATGATTCAGGGTCTTAAGAACCATATCCATCCTGCGATCGATCATACCAGTGTTGGATCCAAACGGATCTATCCCAGCAAGAAGCTCCATGTTCGCGAACGGCGATTCAAGAACAAGGGGAGAAAGCGACAGGTCAGACTCTGGTATGACTCCAACTTCCAAACGGGTCGCCTCTGCCTTGAACCTTTCCTCCTCTCCGGCAAAAAAGTCCACAGTTTCCTGCGGGATGTCGACACCCCTCCTCTTGAGCATCTGCAGACATTTCCTCGTTCCGAACGCCTGACTATAGAAGCATCTCGCGGTATCATAAGTGTCGTAGCGCGACTCCCGCTCGCGGATCCTGTCAAACCGACGATTACACTTGGCAATCATGGCGGTCTCAACCCTCACCCGCTCGCGTGAGACCTCGAAGCTTCGGGAATCCCTGAGACGCGCAATCTCTCTCGCGTATCTTTCGTCGGCTTCATCCTTCTCTCGCTTCAACGCCTCCACGTCTGCTTTCAAAGCAGCATTCTCATCCCGGGTATCTTCCATCGCGGTCTTCACCACTTAAAGCTCATGCGCGAGATCATGCGCCTCTTTCTCCAGAGTTGTGCCCCGACTAACCGCGTCGTCTCGCTCTCGAGCAACTTCCTCAAGGGCGATCCTCGTCTCCTTTTTCAGAGAGACAATGTGCCTCTTCTTGGCCCGAACCTTCTCCTCGGCCCTTCCTAGCTGAGCGAATGTCGCTTTTAGCTCGGAGTCATATTTCTCCACCAGGAAATTCATGCTGCCGTCGGCCTGCAAAAGGAGGATCGCCTTGGTATGAGTATCTAGAGCAAACCTAACACGATTAGCTCAAAGGACAACAAAACTTACCAGTAACTGGCTGCGAGCTGCGTCGATATAAGCATCCCTAAACACTCGGGAGTCGATGTCTGGTAGACGCTCCAGACCGCCTTTGATCTGCCAAACCAGGTTGGCGCACTCCAAGCCGTTGTAGATCAACGGTACGTCAGCTTCGTACGAGAAAGTAACCCGGTCAGGAAACAAAATCATGGGCCTCTGAGTAACACTGCCCCCCCCCCCCCCCCCCCCCCGGTGCCATCAGGTATCAGTGGATCCGTCTTCAGCAATGACTCGTGAGCGGTAGGCAGATTTGTGTCCACCCAAGGCGCTTTTCCCTTCTTTCTCTTGAGATGCACGGTTTCTCTCTCGGAAGAGGCGCCTTCCCGCTGACACGGTGAAACCTTTGTCGCTTCGTCCTCCTCTGGAGCCGGAGAATTCCCTCCTGCGTCCGCACCTGAGACCTCTCCCCGAGCCTGGGCGTCGGCCGCATCGATCTCCGGTTCCTGCCTGGAAGACTTCTTCTTCTTCTTCCTTTTCTTCCTTCTCGACTCTTCCACCTGAACGTGCTCGGAAGCACCACACTCGTACTCTGATCCGCCTCTGACAGAAGAATCACTGTGAACTCTCTTTTCGCCCCTTTTTGTTGGTTTAGGAACCACGCCTTCAGGTCGGACCTCTGTGCGAGAAGGCTCACTACATGTTCCTTTGGAAAGCATCTGCGGCATACGATCTGACGGATCCGTTCCGTCCAGCCCCATTCCGTCCAGAAAGTTCATGAAGTTGGCAGCCACCGAAGAAGCACCCAGCCGGTCCTCAACGACGGCAGAAAGATCTGGCAGCATCTTCATCTCTCGTGCTATCTTTACTTGTTGTTGCTCTCCCTTCAAGAAAAGTGTTAACCATTTCTTACCGGGACCAAATTTGGCAGGGAGATCAGAATCCCAGTCACCTATACGAGATGCCAATCGATTAAGTGGGGAGTTACAGGCAAACAAAGCAAAACAAAAAATTGAATGATAAGTACCTCTCAATATATGATCTAATGCCCGACGGATCATCTCCTCGCTAATGTCCGGCCAACGTTGATGACTTAGCGCTGCTACAGCTCTTGCGTCGTAAAAAAAACGCGAAGCCCCCAGATAGTCGATCGTATTCGGATGGTTGACTGCGCAAAAAAAAGGTGTTAGAATAACCGATAAAAAAATCATCTAGTCGCGGTTGGAATCTATCTACCAATGCGCCAGTTCCACAGAACCCGAAATTTATCACTTGGCGGCTCTTCAAACGAATACTCATCAAACATGACGTAGAAGTAATATTGCTGCCAGTCCAGAGTCTTATTTTGGTGACCAGTGATCACGTTGTAATTCAGATGAATCTTCACATAGTACATCCCGTTTGGCATGGGCTTCACAAAGCATAGCTCCTCGAACGTCCGAACGCTCATCGACACATTGATTTCTGCTGCCATCACCATCAGGGCAACCGGTGCTATACGGAACAAACCGTTTAAAAATTGGCAGATGGCCACGTCCCTACGAAACACATACGACGTAATCAGACGGGGAATGGGAAACCACAGTTTGGTGTCCTTCTGAAAGTATGACTCGTACACACACTGGTATCCCACCGGTGGCGACCAGGGCCTCTGAGTGTACGTGGGGATGAGAAATGTCACGCCTTCGGCGTTGCAGTCCCTCAACGACTTCTTTATGCTACACATTGTCGACCGCGACTCCTGCACATTTTTACAACACTGCCCTTCCACTTCTTCAGAACAGAGCATCTCAGGGGCTATTGCTGGGAGTTCGACAAAAACTCCACCAGGGCAGTAGCGCATCAGGAAAAAATCAGGGCAAGCCGCAGAACCATCCAAATCGCAGGATGTATCAGTCACATCCATCGCTTCGTCGCCATCGCCTTCACCCCTGAAGAGTCTTTCTGCTTTGGCGACTAGGATCCTCTGAGACAGGCTCATGTTTGTCGTGTCCATCATCGCGTCGCGATGGATAAGGCTGAAATCGTCAAGAACTTCCCTTCTAATTTCGACTCCATCAGCGGAATCAGAGGCGGAAGCGACCGCCTTACCTTTCTCCTTCCAGGACAGTTTCTTCCTCGACGACATAATTATCGGAGAAACACTATGTAATCTACAACATGATCTAGAGAGAGAAGTATAGAGATAAAGAGAGAAAGTACCTTAATACGCAGAGAAGAATGAGAAGATTAATCAAGCAGGGTCTATTTATAAAGGGGAGGAATCGCATCCCCCCCCCCCCGAGGCGCAGTAACTAGGTCTAGCAAGGCCTAAATGGGCCATAAAAGCCCTCCAGCCCCGCGTCCCTTCTTCCCCCAGTGGTGTTTTTTTTTGTAGAAATTTTACTCTAAGAACAATATCTTCCAAAAAGAGGGACAAGAGAGGCGAGCCTCGTCATACTAATCATGACGATAACCTTGACGACGAGGAGGTCATTCCAAACCTTAGTTTATTCCGCACTCAGTCGACCCTACCGAGGTTGAGGCCTATTGGGCTGCTTTGTGTGAAAGTTTGACTCCCCCGCCCGAAGCGCAGTTTCCTAGCAGATGGGACCGGAGCCTCCCAAGAAATAGTTTGTATCCATTTCTCGACATTATTCGATAGTTTAGTTGTGTTTCGGAAAATGTGGAGTTACAAATTCCACGACAGGGTGAAAGGGCCGATGATCGCCCAGCGGGTTATTTCACAAGTTATGAGGCGCATATTGTGAGTTGCCTTTTATGGTTCCCTATCACGGAGATTTTTGTTAAGACCTTGAACCGTTTAAAGCTGTTGATCGGGCAGATAAATCTTATGGGGCTTCAGCACCTCCTTGGAATCCTGGTCATGGGTTACGAGCATGGGGTGTCCCTTAGCGTTGACGACTTTGAGGCCCTTTTGAGGCCATTGGCGCTAACGGGTGGGATGTATCGCTTTACGCCTTGGTCATACATGTCGATTGTAAAGGAGTTAATCTCGAATGGTGACGCGTGCGAGAAGTGCTTATTCTTTGTCCATATTGACAGTGCTCCGGTCGAAGAGAGTTGCATTCCTCAATTCTGCAGTGAATGGGGTCGTTATGGTATTGACTGAATATATGCATGTTTTTGTTTCGACGATATCTAACTCTTTAGTCCTTTTTTTTTGCAGAGACCAACACATTACCGTCATTCCCAGAGGACGTGGTCGCTGTGCGGGATCTTCTTCGGACCGGTTAATTTTTTTGGACTTTTTTCACCCCAGAGCGAGTTCGCAAGGGGCTGCAATATCACCAGTCGCGAGCCCATCCTGAAGTGGTCATGGACGAAGGATCCAAATTGGAGATGGACGAGTTCGTGTTGAGGGATGTTCCAGTATCTCGAGAGAATGCAGGGCCTTCAAAGGGATTGATCTAAGCGACGCCAAATTCCTTTCCAATGAACTCCCCTTGCCTGGATGGTCTTCCAACTTCGCCCCAGGTGATGGGAGTGGCGTTAGCGACTTTCCCTGCCGGATTGTAGCTTTGATGACCTCTTCAAGGACCTTCCATCTGAATCTGACCCTCCACCTACTGTGGATGGTCAGGAGAGGTCGAAAGCCTTTGCTGAGGGTTGTAGGATGGTCAATGCGGTAGTAATTTGAACGTTGCTTGTTCTACTATATATATATGTATATTTTGGGGCAAGTTTCCTTATCTTCCGACCTATACAGAGGCTGCTCGCATTCAACTCTGTCCACGAGGTGAGCTACCGGAAGGCGCGAGTTTGCCGTTTCAAGGCTGAGAGATCAAAGAACGAGGCTGCTCTTCTTCGAGAACAGGCTTCTGCTCGTGATCTCGAGGACCAGGAGATGGAGAGAAGGCATGCTAGGGCTCTTCGTCGTGCGGAGAGGTGAGGGAAGCGCGAGGTTGATGCGGTGATCGAGGATCGTGCTGCTCAGTTCAAGACTGAATTTTGGAAGCTTAGGGGGGCCCAAGAGCTGGTGGCCGACTTCTGAGAGTGCCTTGGAGCTGTTCGTGCCCTGTCGTTGCCAACGGCCAATGACTATGTTTCCCAAACCGAGATGACCAGGACGAACAACTATATGGATGAGTACGAAGGTGTCGAGACTCTGGTCCCTCCTCTCAAGGAGAAAGTGCTGGGATGTTGGGATCCCATCCTAGTTTCTTCCGATACGAAAGAGACCGCGACCGGGATCGCCGACGAGGGAGTCAAGGTGGACCAACCTGCGGGTACGTTTGGTCATTCGATATCGGGAGATTTCCAGTTGGACCCTTGATGGGTTTTCTATGTTGATTATGTTTGCTTCGGCAAAGTGTGGCCTTGTTTATATTTTGGGACTGGCCGCGTGTGGCTTTAAATCCCTGCCGTTTTGCGGCTTTTTTATGGATGGACCAACCTTTTATTAAAAATATTTGAGATTTAAGAGTGTGTTGCGTGTAGAGAACAAATTATGAGTTGTCATCTCATAACCCATCTTTTCTTTGTAGATCCTTCTGTTCGTTGCTCGTTTGAGATGTGCGAAAAGTTTCCGCGAGGGTTCAAATGTGAACGAAGAGGCATGATTTCAGGATCTCGTATCTTTTGATATTCATGCCTTGAGACGTTAGAGACCAGTGTGTTGGGTTTAGGGCAAGACCCATGTTTATTCTCGGTTATGGCTGTGCGATGACTAATCAGCTTTCATTTTGCATGTTACGATTTCAACCTGATTCCATACCGTTTTAAAGTCCGCGATATGTTCCCCGGCATATACGACTTGTATGGTCGGAATCGAGCATCTCTCCAAGGACAATTTTTAATTCTCTTGGAAGTGTCGACCAAAATTTCAGATTTTTTGTGCGCAATTATCCTAGTCAAATGTATGAGAACCATTCGTGAGAAAGGTTGGGTGCGTTTGTTTAAGATGGCTAAAGTACTCGTCGAGGCCAATCGACGTGTGAGGTGTAAGAGCAAATGCTTGTTTATGATTATAGTCGTGAACGGACTGTTTTCGAGTTTTGAGAGTATATTTTCAGAGATTTTATGCGACGTCTCGCATTGTTTCCGGGAATTATATAGTGTGAAAAGGGATGATTTCGAGTATGAACTGTTTTTCGATCTATTCGAGGGTGGGGCATCAAATTTTGGTCGATGGTTGCCCACCGAAAGGTGTTTATGAAGAAGTGTTCGTACCGAAGAATTTCGGTTTGTACTTGGATGGTTCGGACTGAATTTAGATGTTCATGTGAAAAAGAGATTTGCAAGATTTCTGTTTTCTTAATATCAGAATTTTTTTTTTGAAAAAATATCGGGTACAAGGAGAATATTTTAAAATGTGTGAGTATACGAGTATATGTATACGACACCCACTCCCCCCCTTTTTTAGAGAGGGGGATAGCTGAACTCGTCATTAGACGAGCTGCCTATGTTCCTCTTTCGAGGATCAAACCATCTCGTAGTTCAGTTCTTAACGGCGAGCGTTTTTTACTCGGCTGCGGTTGCGTTGACCACCTTAGTCGCAGGGACTGTGGTAGAGGCAACGTCTTCTTTTGGGATTATCTCCTCCGGTTGGGTTATTGCATTGGGCTCGGATTGATACGTCCTAGGATTGGACAAGATCACTCAAACGGTCTGAAACGGATATGATCTCGCAATGGAGAAATGGTGGATCGATGGGTGACACAAGAGGGGCGGAAACACTCTTGATACTACCAGAGATTTGACATTGCTTGATGTTACGCACAAGTCCAACGATCGAAGGTTTGATAACTTGGAGATAACCTCATCAAGAAACCGAGAAATGTTCTAAGCAAAGAACAAAGAGATAAATTCGTAAAAGGGGAAAAATCATTGCTTTATTTCGTGGATCTTAGGCCTTATTTATAGGATTAAGAGTTGTAGAGATCCAAAGAATAATGTGCTAAAAACAAGGCATAGAAGACCGAAAACAAAGACTTGACTACATAAATGTGTTGACTGAAAAAAAAGACTAGATATGGTCTTCCACACGGTTTTGACTTGTCTTGGGACTCTCCTTTGATTGCTTGGTCAAAAATATTCCAAGGAATATCTTGTTTACTTCTTCGGCAAAGTTGTAAACCATAGAAATGTGTGGATCCACATTTCGGCCCAAATTCAGTCCAAAACAAGCCCATTCGTCAAGCATGTTTTCCTTAGCTTTTCTGATATTTTTGCCCCATGTACATGACTTAGAACCTTGAAGAGATTGGCGTGGTTCATCAGAAAGAGATTTGACCGATTGTATCTTCTCGGGTTATCGAACCAGCTCAGAAGATCAAACTAGCTCGCTCAGCTCGTCCAAATGATTGTCAATCCATCTAAGCTCGTCTAGGATAGTGTCAGTCCAACTCACTTGAGTATTAAGCTCATCCAAGATAGTTTCAATGAGCTCATCCAGTTCCAAGGCAGTGTCGGTCCAGCTCACCTTAATGCGCACATGTCTGAATTCGCGAGAACTGGAGATCACCTGGTTTGTAAATGGCATAACTCCCACATCTGAACTCTGTTTGATCTGATTCTTCTTAAAGGAGCTATATAATTGAGTTTAGAACATTCTACAAGTGATTTCATGCATAGAAGTCTCGTGGTTTGGAAGATATGAGTCAAACAATGAACATATATCTTTACTGCTGACCATAATCAAGCCATGCATGTCTGTTTTGCCCGGTGTGCTATCCAAGGGCGCATCATTACCTCCCTCTTGAAAAGGATTTGACCTCAAATCCATATTACGTGTATCAAAAGAAAATGAATCAGGCAAAAAGAATCTAAAGAACATATAAAATTTAGTGAAGGGAAAGTTTGGAAAGAAACTTCCTTGGAGTATTGATGTCATTTTCTTTGCGTTCATGCGTCTCCAAATCTTAGGCTGAAAAGCACGGTCAATGCTTTCTATTTTCTTAGGCTGAACCTTTTTATCCTGGGAACTCAAAACAAACATTAAAATACTAGGATCATATGTGCAAGACATGTACTTGTTCAAATCAGAAATCAAAGCGTCTTTCCGAAGAACATGTAGCACAAGTTTCAGCCTTTCAAAATTCACATCAAAATAAGAATTAATGACCAGAAGAGTTTCCAGGCACGAGATTGCATAGTTCCTAAATAACCATTTCAAAACGTGCACAAGTTTCTCAGATTTAGAACACAAAAGATAAAGATCAGATTTAGAATAAGAATGGGCAGGTTTCAAAACAAAATCACAACAAAAATCGGTTTCAGCTCTAAGTGATTTTGTTTTCTGAAAATTACTAACCATAAGCTCTTTCCAGGCACATGTGTGAGAAAAAAAACCATTAGTGATCAGTTCATGACTAGAAAAACTTAGATCAAAACTATTATCCTTAAAACAAACAAAGGAATCACAAGGTTTTCGGAAACAGAAATCTGGTTGTTGCAAAACAAGCTCAAATGACTTTTCAAGATGATCAAAACCTTTGATATGTTTCAAAAACTGATCAAAACTCAAAACAATATCAGAATAGATGTCATTTTCATTTTGAAAACGTCTTTGATCAAAAAGTTCATCAGGTTCAAACACTTAAAAAGAATTAAACATGTTCTCGAAAACAAAATCTGAAACACAAAATTCTTTTACTTTGTCGAAACCAAAATGTTTCACATCTTTTGAACTGATCTTAACAAACGATTCAGGCAGAGAATTAATCAAATCAAGTTCTCACAGTGCTCTTGAATGTTTGTGGACAAAGGTGTAGGAGTTGTGCATGTATCAAAGCAAAGATGTTTCTCCTTGTTGATGGACGTTATGCTTGGTGCTTCCTCATCAAAGATTGGACCAAGTTCGTCTTCTTCATCAAAGATGGGACCTAGATCATCGTACAAAGATATCATAGTTCCAAGAAGTGGTCCTTGATGTGGGTAGTTGAATGACTCTTCCTCAAAATCATGTGAAACTAGAACAAGACTACTCAGATGCTCCGGTTCAAAACAGGTTAGTCCATTATTCTCTTCTTTATCAATATCAAACATAAAATAAAATTTTGGAGAAGGAAGATCACATTCATCCTCACAAAGGATCACACTTTCCAACAGCTCTTCATCATATTCATCAAAAATGGGTAAAGAATCTGAAAAATCTTTTAACTCTTCAAGGTTGTTTTCAGATTTACCTTTGGGTTCTTCACTGATGAATACTGCTGACCTGGTGCACGTGTGGTTGTGCTCTTATTTTGGATCTTGCTGGCGTCCTTGAGTGCTTTCATCATCTTTTTTTCGAAGTTGTCACAAAACTCTTGGACTTCAAACTGGCTGAAAGGCCTCCACTGATCAGATTCATGTCTAGATTATTTGAACTTCTCCCTGCATCTTTGATTTGGCATCTCATGTGATTTCCTTGGGGTTATCCTTTTCTGCACAATAACAAACTCATCAAGAGTATTCAACAAATTTTGAGATGAAGATTTAGAGATAGCATGCTGTTTGGATTTCTCGTTGCTACTCCTCCTTTGAAGATCGATCATCTTATCCTGAAAACACTCAACACAAAAGGTTAACAGATAATAATAATTCGCACACTCTGAAGTGTTTATCCTCACCCACACACGTGTTTCTCTCGGAAGTTTAGTTGTCACACAACAGTCTCCTCTCAAAGTTCTAAGCGAACAAATCAAGTAACCCAATAGTTTCTCCAAGCAAAAAAGGGATGAAACACAAGAGAGAAAGATAAGAGAATTGGTTTTGAAATTCGTATTAACCACTCCAAGGTTGGATTTCTCCTCAGCCAGCATGATTTCTCTTCCACCACCTAGCCAAATAAATCAATTTTTTTTATAGATCTTTTTTTTATTTTTATCGACGAATGGAGATAGGTAAGGTAGTGGCCCAGATTTGAGATAGAAAGAAGAAGAAGAAGTTGTTTAGAAATGGAAGATGAGAAGATGAAAAGATAACACCGGTTGAGTGGCTCTGATACCACTTGATACGTCTTAGGATTGGACATGATCACTCAAACGGTCTGAAACGGATATGATCTCGCAATGGAGAAATGGTGGATCGATGGGTGACACAATAGGGGCGGAAACACTCTTGATACTACTAGAGATTTGACGTTGCTTGATGTGACGCACAAGTTCAACGATCGAAGGTTTGATAACTTGGAGATAACCTCACCAAGAAACCGAGAAATGTTTTAAGAAAAGAACAAAAAGATAAACTCATAAAAAGGGGAAAATTATTTATTTATTTCGTGGCTCTTAGGCCTTATTTATAGGATTACAAGTTGTAGATATCCAAAGAAGAATGTGCTAAAAACAAGGCATATAAGACCGAAAACAAAGACTTGACTACATAAATGTGTTGACTGAAAACAAAGACTAGATATGGTCTTCCACACGGTTTTGACTTGTCTTGGGACTCTAATTTGATTTCTTGGTCAAAAATATTCCAAGGAATATCTTGTTTACTTCTTCGGCAAAGTTGTAAACCATAGAAATGTTTGGATCCACATTTCGGCCCAAATGCAGTCCAAAACAAGCCCATTCATCAAGCATATTTTCCTTAGCTTTTCTGATAGTTTTGGCTCATGTACATAACTTAGAACCTTTAAGAGATTGGCTTGGTTCACCAGAAAGGGAGTTGACCGATTGTATCTTCTCGGGTTGTCGAGCCAGCTCAGAAGATCGAACTAGCTCGCTCAGCTCGTCAAAATGAGTGTCAATCCAGCTCAGCTCGTCTAGGATAGTGTCAGTCCAACTCACTTGAATATTCATCTTATCCAAGAGAGTGTCAATGAGGTCATCCAGCTCCAAGACAGTGTCGGTCCAGCTCACCTGAATGCGCACATATCTCAATTCGCGAGAACTGAAGATCACCTGGTTTGTAAATGGCATAACTCCCACATCTGAACTCCGTTTGATCTGATTCTTCTTCAATGAGCTCCATAATTGAGTTGAGAACATTATCTAAGTGATTTCATGCGTATAAGTATCATGGTTTGGAAGATATGAGTCAAACAATTAAAATATATTTGTACTACTTCCCATGATCAAGCCATGCATGTCTGTTTTGCCCGATGAGCTATCCAAGGGCGCATCATGGATGCCTTCTTATTTTCTTCGTTCGGAGCTGCTGCTTGGGATGATGATTTTGGATCATCTTTTTCATAGGTGCTTTCGGTCGGTGGCTGAGTGGTCTTTGCACGTTTGGGCTTAACCATCCAAGTAGTCGTGATCTATCTTAGCTTGTGTTCGGCTAAGAAACAGAGTCGCGATTGTTTCTGGCTGTCCCATATTGCGGCCGTTCCGTTTGGAGTTGGGAACTTGATGCCTAAGTGGTAGGTCGACGAGACTGCCTTCATAGCATTTAGCCAGGGAGTTCCCATGATCACGTTGTAGATAGCAGAGAAATTGACGACCGCGAAATCGACGATTTTCGTTACTTCTTTTGCTATGACCAGGAGCTTGATCAATCCGAGAGTCATTTTGGTTATGTCATAGAAACCGGTTAATGGTTTTGGCGTTGGCACGACCTCTTTCAGTTTGATGTTCATCCTTCTAAGTGTATTGTGGAAGATAACGTTAGATGTGCTTCATGTATCGACAAGGACTCTAGGAACCTTGAGATATTTGATTATGAGATTAATGACAAGCGGGTCACATTGGGTTTGATCGATTCCACCGGCTTCTTCTTCGTCGAAGGTGATGGCGTTATTTTGGCCATCCAAGGTGGGGACAGTGTCGGCCAATTTTCGTTTGCTTCAGCTTTTCGCTGATAAGCCTTGATCGACGAGACCGTGTCACCGCAGAATTGTGATCCTCTGATGATCATGTTAATCCTGCGACGATTGTTGTTATTGCCTTTCTCATCTTGATTCTTTCCGCGTTTGTCCATTGAAGATCTCTCAGTATGGGGACTTTTGTCGGTTTTCGGAGGCCGACCAGAATCTCGAATGAGGTCCTTGACACTTGTTACCCCGGATAGTTCCCATGCGATTAGTTTTTCTGCTAACCTTTCTCCGAGAACCTTGCAGTTGACGGTCAAATGGCCGCGAGTTGGATGGAAGTCGCAGAAGACGCTTTCCTCATAATTGGAATTTTGGGTCCACGTGTTTCTCATGGTTCTCCCTTGTTCTGAGCCAGAGGTGATGGCGTAGTTGTGCGCCCCCTTGGTTTCTTCTCCCTCTTAGAGGGCCATTTTCTTATTGCTCGACTTTTGATATAGAGCCGATTCTCTCGAAGAAGTCTTCGTTGGTTTGTGCTCTTGCGAAAGAACCTTGGCCTCTTCTTCGATCATGATGTAGTCTGTGGCCTTGTGCAACACGTCCTGAATTGTACGCGGCTTTTCAAGGGTGATCCATTTTCTGAACTTTGATTTATACGAGAGCGTCTTTTGAAGTGCGTCCACGGACACCTTGTCGCTGATCTCGCTGAATCTAGACATAACGAGCTTGAACCGGTTCAAAAAGTCACAGAGTGATTCGTCTTCCCTTTGAGCTAACCTCCATAGGTCGACGTTGGAAGTTTCTCTGTTGATAAACATCGAGTACTGCTTGAGAAATTCTGAAGCGAGTTGGCGAAAGCTTCCTATGGAATTTTGCCTATGGCGAGAGAACCATTCAAGAGCGGCTCCCTCAAGATTTTCAACAAAGAGGCAGCATTGGCTGGCGTCTCTTTCGCTGTTCTAAATTTAGCCCTTCCCATCGTGATCTCAAAGGCTTGTAAGTGCGCTTTGGGATCAGTCGTACCGTTGTATGTTGGCACCTTGATATTTCCAGGATCCGATACTCTAGTGTTAATGATATGAGACGTGAAGGGGGGTTTACGAGCTTCATCGAGCAGCTGGTCTATCTCCGGTGCGGAGCTAGTCGCATGGTGAATATGAGATTTCACCGCTTTCACTTCCGCGACCGTTTTCATGAGATCATTGTGAAGATTGCGGATTTCACATCTCACGTCTCATCTTCTCTTATATACTCCTCTCCAAGGCGGTTTGGCGTTTCCTTTTCTGCCCCTGGTCGAGTTTATCACTTCGAGAATATTCCTTTTTTTTTTATCTCGATCTTCGTCATTATCTTGGAAACTTGACATTTATCTTCCGATTTCGCGGGATTCATCTTCTTCTGCAAGTAAAGATACACCGTCATAATATTAATGGGCTCAATTTTGTATCAAATCACAAGTGGGTTTTCAGCCGCATTCTAGGCCTCTTTGGGCCGTGTTTCAACTTAAACATTTTTAAGATTTCTTCGAAAAGGCATTTAATGATACGACATCGCTTCAGATAAGAAGTTCACACTATTTGTATAGTTTAGACAATTGTGGTGTTAAATTACTCGTTGTCATTTATACAATAACCGTGAACTTCATCCGGGAAAACGAGTCTCCGCAGTTTTTATCGTAAAATTCCAATGATAACTCTGATCGAGACGAAACAAGGAGAATTTCAATCGACACTGGAGAGAGAAGCCAAGGGGTGTGGTCTCACTCGCCATATAGAGAATTGAGAGTTGTACTTGGCTACCCGGGGTTTGTTTTGCGATTCTTACTTGTTTTATCCGTAAAACCTCAACGGATACTCCGACGGAGACAAAACGAAAAGCATTTCGATCGCGACTCGAACAAGATTACAAAGAAGAGGCACAACTCGCCATATGTCGACCCAGACTCAGAGAGGTCAGGTCTCCATATGGCGACCCGGACTTGGAGAGGTTAGGTGGCCACATGGCGACCCGGACTCGGAGAGGTCATGTCGCCATATGGCGACTCAGACTTGGTGAGGTCAGGTCGCCATATGGCGACCCAGACTTGGTGAGATCAGGTATCCATATGGCGATCTGGACTGGGCGAGGTCAGGTTGCCATATGGCGACCCGAACTGGGCGAGGTCTGGTCGCCATATGGCAACCCAGATAGGGCGACGCTAGGTCGCCATATGGCGACCTAGACTCGGAGAGGTCTGGTCGCCATATGGCGACCTAGACTCGGAGAGGTCTGGTCGCCATATGGCGACCCGGACTAGGCGAGGTCAGGTCGCCATATAGCAACCCAGGCTCGCGATGTCCGGGTTGCCATATGGTGACCTGGACTGAGCGAGGTCTGGTCGCCATATGGCGACCCGGACTGGGCGAGGTCAGGTCTCCATATGGCAACCCGGACTGCGCGAGCCTGGGTCGCTATATGGTGACCCAGACTATGTGGGTCTAGGTTGCCATATGGTGACCCGTGCCTTGCGTGTGCGGGTCGTCGTATGGTGACCCGTGCTTCCCGAGTGCAGGTCGCCATATGGCAACCTGCGTCTTGAGAGTGTGGGTCGCTATATGGCAACCCGTACTTCCCAGATGTAGGTCAACATATGGCGACCCATGCTTGTTGGGTGCTGGTCGCCATGTGGCGACCTGTGTTCTGTGAGAGTGGGTCGCCATATGACGACTTGTACATTATGTTCGGGGATCGTCGTACGATGACTTGCTCCTTGCGGCATCGTTCTTTGAAAAATTTCGCGAGCCAAAACCTCGGAAGGAACATATTCAGGGAAGTTGAGCCGTTGATTTCGTCGTGACCGATTTTGACCCCATCATCATTCGTTAGTAAATATCTCCATGAAGGCTAGTTATGCATATGTTATGACAGTGCAACTCTGTTTCGTGTCTATCATAGTTCGATTAGACTTACATCTTTTCTCTCCTTGTAATGCTTCCCGAACACATATGACTACTACTTAACTATCATGAATTGTCTTTCAAAGTGAGAAACTAATTATGGGCTGAAAAGAATTTGATTGTGGACTCTTTAGCAACGCTTCTTTCAAAATTTCAAAATAAGATTATGGACTCAGCTGAACCATCTGTGTTATTTCCTACTGTATTTGAAACAATGTTCCCCTACAAGTCTCAGTTTATTTTAAAGAAAAACCTCTGGTTTATTCACCCACTGATTGTAGCGGTTTTAGGAGTTTTTGTGGTGTCATGTTACTTATCTTGATGGATTGTAGAGTATATATGAAGTTTTTAGATTGGGAACAAACTTTAGCGATTAAAACCCCACTCGACTTCTAATGCGATGAAAACACTAATATGCTTTAATGTTTTCGATAATGTTACACCAACCTGAAATATTGCTCTGTAATTCCATAGTTATGAATGTGTAAGTGAGCCCAAGCTAAGCTCCCTATCATCCTATAAGTCCAGACACTGAAAACTCACTGAGATTGACTTTAGATGGATGGGACATGTCATAATTTTAGTGAAATATAGTGAATATGTAATCATACCAATAGCAATAGATCCATCAACCAGTAAGGTATGTGCATCCTCTGTATTTGCAGCTGGTAACGGTCGAAAGTTGATTTCATGGTCCACAGTCAGCTTTCGGATAAATGTGAGATATTAAGTCTTCCTTGACGTTTGATGTAATTCGCAACCAAATTCATCTTCAAGTGATATGTAAATCTATTTTGTTCTATAATCCATAACCCCCGAGAGCCGTCCTGAATAAAAGAAGATAAGGCATTCAGATTTTAATTAAGAGTCCCAACACTGTTTCACGTGTTCAGATACACACAATCATCTATGTTTCTTATGCTGATTCATACTTTATAATAGACTGCTCAACAGATGCTATTATTACGATATGATAATGATAGAAAATACCTAAGAATTGGCTATTGCAGTAATCCATATGTAAATAGACTATTCTTCCTGAGAAGCTTTGATGTCCTTCAATGGAAGTGGAGATATTTATAGTCAGAGCTTTTCTCGGTTACTTTGAGGTTGTGATGAGGTCAATTGAATGTTGCATAGTGGGGAGCGTGGGTTAATGATGTAGAAGTTGGGAGTAAAGTAGTTATCAATTTAGCAAAAAAAAAAAGTAGTTATCAATGCAGATGTGAGACGTTACAGAGAGGCGATCGTCAGTTTTGATCTCAGCAACTTTGGTCGGCGGAGAGACAAAACTCTAACGCAAAAATACGCTAAACCTATTCTCATAGGGCCTAAATTACTAAAGCCTAACAAATTTTAATTAAAAAATACTTAGAGCATCATTATCGGGTGAAAAAAGTGAGTTTCTTATGAGAGGGGACCAACCAAAATCCATAAAAACGTCTCTTAAATTCCTTAATCAAGAGCTGTTTTTATTCTGTTTCTTATATTGTTCGTGGACCCCACGGACACGTGGCGGCCCACGATTAATTCATTTTTTAAACTTTTTTTTATTTTTTTTTCAAAAAAAAAAAGAAAATAAGAAACCCACAAGGGTTTGTGCGATAAAGATGCTCTTAAGCCCAAACTGAAAACAAAGCCAAATCAAAATATCATTCAGCAAATGATAGCATGACAAATGTCATTTTTTTGCCCCAAGGATAAACCTTTGAAGCTGTAATAAAACTGAAAATGACACTTTCAAAAGATATTTGAATTAGAAATAATATTATGCATGATGGAGGTTAAAATTCTCTTTAAGGCTCAAAATTTTAATCCCATAAATAGAATAATAAAAATAGTTTAAGTAAACATTAATTAGGTATAAAAATATGATTTCCATTAAATATAAATATTTTCAACAAAATAATAGTGTTTTAATAGCAAAAATAAAATTCTAATTTGGTTATTTAAAGGAGAATTTGAGATGAAAGATTTCGGACAAAAAAATATTATCTTATCCTACAAGATAACCCTTCTCAAAATATATTTTTATACAAATCCACATATACTACTAAAAGAGTATTAAAGCGATTAATTATGAATAAATAAACTAAACTTAGCACTCATATGGTCGTCAAAATAACTTAATGTTGAAAATGATCATTTTCGATAACATGAACAAAATGAAGAGATATGTAGTCCTAAATGACCACATTTAAGTGCAATAAGAGCATTTATGTATCTTGCAAATCATACTCAACCTACTATATCATTTGTTGTTAATATTTTGGCAAGATTTATTGCATCTTCTACAAAAAAAAAAACATTGGAGAGGGACTACACATGTTTTTTTGCTATACAAGGTGAACCAAACTCATTGACAACTTGAGTATATGCTAGGTTCACTTTGGATATGTTTGAGTTTTTATTAAATTTTTAAATTTTTGTTAAAATATAATCAAAATTCATTTAAAGTTTAATCACATTTTAGTTATCAATGAAAACATATACAAAAAAATCAATTACAATTAAAAAAATAAAACTATATTTCTTAAAGAAAATTAAATATTTTAAAGTTTATAAAACTGAAGTATATGAAAATTATATATTTTATAATTCTTTGAATTTTTGAATTTTTTTTGAATTTTTGATTTTTTAAATTATTTTTGATTTTGTATTTTTAAAATAATTTTTATTAGTTTTAAATTTTTAGTAATTTTTCTTTTTAAAAGATAATTTTATTCATTTTATATATATTTTACCTATTTTATTTATAAAATCGTTTAATTTATTTAATGATTAAAATAATTAAAAAATAATAACTGACACGTCATCATTTTGACTAGATAATAAACAATATCGGTCATAATTTTGACGTGGCGAACAAGTAAGTTAGTCTCGAGGTTTAATATGTTATTGAAATTATTTTCATTGTTTAAAGTGTTAGATGTTGAAAGTCAAAGTTTAAAGTGTAAATTTTTGCTAACTTGAGTATTTAAAATGTAATTTTCCCTATAACTAATATAAAATATTAATACAAGTATATAGATAGACCTCACTTTTTATATTACACAGCAGATACATTTTTAACAAATTTATTTTTGTTTTAGTGATCACATTTCTTTTCATGTCAAAATTTTAAATTATTCTACACATCCTCTCAGTGTAACTCTTCCCACTGAAGCTCACCTATTGTTGAATCTAGATGCACAAAACATAAAAATATGTTGTACTGTGGAGGATGAGAATCGTGTGGAGTGAAAGTGGCGTTTACGAATTATTCTTACTTACGGGATGATTTTTGGAAGGAGCATATCTTAGTATTTTCAGTTCGTAGCCTCTCCATATCTTTTCTTATGTTTCCTTTCGTACTCTTTCTTTATTAAGATATTTAAAAGCCAAAAAAAAAAAGAAAAAAAGAAGAACAGCGGCGGCTTCAAATTTATCAGTGAACTCTCCCCTCAAATGGGTAATCTTCCCTTTAAATGTACTTTCGTTATAAAAATCATTCATTCATCCATCAGATTTTATTTTTCCATTGTCCTTCTCTGTTACGCTGAACCAAAATTGATTGGAATTTTTGTTGGGGTTTTCTTGATAAATTGGTTGAAAGCTACGGACTTTACTTGTGGTTTGTTGGTGACAGATGAAGAATCGTTACTGCTAAAGGAAGAAGATGAAGCAAGCAGTGAAGAAGTTCTTCCTCAAATCATGAAGCTAAAACGAAGTCAATGGTGGATTTTTGTCTTTATCAGCATCTTCTTCCTCATCTCTGCTCAAGCTGTAGCTGTTCTTCTCGGTCGGTTTTATTACGACCAAGGAGGAAACAGTAAATGGATGTCCACTCTTGTCCAAACCGTTGGTTTTCCGATTCTTTATCTCCCTCTTTATCTCCTTCCTGCTTCTTCCCACTCTTCTTGTTCCTTCAAGACTCTAGTTTGGATCTATCTTTCACTTGGTCTCGCCATTGGTTTGGACAATCTTTTATACTCGTACGGGCTTTTGTTACTGTCTGCTTCAGCTTATTCGCTTATTTGCGGCACACAGCTGATTTTCAATGCTATCTTCTCTTATTTTATCAATTATGAGAAGTTCACATTTTGGACTGTCATGTCTGTATTTTTCCTTACTATCTCTGCTCTAGTGATTGCTCTTGACGATCATTCAGACAGTCCATCAGGAGGTTCTAAGTGGATTTACATAATTGGGTGCTTGCTTACGCTTATTGCTTCTCTCATCTACTCTCTTCAGCTTTCTCTTATGCAATTTTCATTCGAGAAGATCATCAAGAAAGACACGTTTGCTATGGTTCTCGAGATGCAAATCTACACATCTCTAGTGGCATCTTGTGTTTCAGTTATGGGTTTGTTTGCGAGTGGGGAATGGAAGATATTGAGAATGGAGATGGAAGAGTTTCACAAGGGTCAAGTCTCTTATGTTTTGACACTGGTTGGGACAGCAGTTTCATGGCAATTGGGTTCTGTAGCAGCTGTGGCCCTCATATTTCTCGTGTCTTCACTGTTTTCCAACCTTATCGGTACGCTCTCTCTCATCGTTACACCTCTTGCAGCACTTGTGGTGTTCGACGACAAGTTGACGGTAGGTAAGATTGTCTCAGTGCTCTTCGCCATCCCGGGAGTAGCTTTTTATATGTATAAGAATTATCTCGATGGCTTGGAAGTTCAAAGAGCAAGAGAATCTCAGGCTGATTGATTCTTCTATTAGTTGATTTATACAATAGTCTGGTGTTTGTATTGTATATACAAGCTTCTGATATTGTCTTTGTGTATACTAGAGTTTTTAATCCAGTTATAAGAAGATGACATCAAATCTATCAACTGATAAAAAAACTGCTGTGTAGCCCATGATACTGTAACATTCCAGCATATCTTTCTTGATTTTCCAATATTTTTGTTAGATTGTTTTGGAACGACTTTGCGTGTACCAGTCCTAAAGCAAGATAGGGTCGGGAGGTTCTGTCTAGATGTCGCTTAACTTGTAGGAAGAATGTAGCACGCAAGGACTGACATTGGGCAGATATTGGATACCCATCGGAGTGGTCATGAACATCACGAGACTGAACTAGGAAAAGATCCATGATGTACGATGGAACAAGACAAATGGAAACGATCAACTCTTAGTAGATTTTTGACCCTTCCTCTGTTATGAACCAACTCTAGATTGATCAATAACACAAAAAAAATACAATGTATCTCTAGTGACTCTTCTCAAGATCTCACTCTCACAATACAGAGTATCAACTGGAACTCTATGAGTTAATACATCGATTAAGTCTCGCTTCCACTCTCTCTTTGTTTATGCTCTCGCTTCTCCATAACTGTCAAACTCTCTCTTTCTCTTCAAGTCTTTGTTCGTAAGCAACTGATGACTATTTACTGCTTAACATAACCATCATCCTATAAGGCTATAAATAAAAATGGAGTAAACCAACTAACCGAGACGAGGTAAGCGATTATGGATACACATTGGTCCCCGTCTACACCAATGATTTTCTCACACAAAGCATTCAACAATTAGGGGCACTAATTATGAAACCCTCACATATTTTCCGAATATATTACTTACTTTCGTACATTGTTCCTCTAGGACTTTACATGAATAAAAAGGATAATGATTGGGCCTACTGGGGCAGATGTAGTAAGGGACGTACCGGGTCATGTGCCCCCGTCTCATTCTTCTTTTTCTTTAAGTAATTAAGATTAATCAAATAATCTAATTATAAATATAGTGAAAAGTTTTTATGTGCCCACGATTAAATATAATTCTAGATCCACTCCCTTTTTAGGCATCCCTTATGTGCCCGTTTTGGGCTTAATCCAATATAAATGGGCGAGAAAAAAGATAGAAAGATTTAAACCTTTCTCAAAGTCCATAAAACAAAAATACAGTATATATCTTCGACAAACTCTAGGTCTAATAAGCAAAAAAATCAATAAAAAAAAAGAAAAACCATTGAAAGACTTTCTCTCACAGTTACATACAACAACATGCACTCTATAAAACATACTTAATAACTTTTTTCGTCCCGAATTGAGCTAGTTTAAAATAGGACACACATCGATAAGATAATAAGATAATAATTTATAGAAAATCGGGGAAAATTCTCAAATACTCTTACCAATTTTTTTTATCTCAAATGCTCTTACTCATTCTCATATACTCTCTACCCCTTAATGGAAATAAAAGATTTCCAAATTTTCCCTTACGTTTTCCCTCCTCAATTAAAAATTTGAATTTTTCAATTTTAGATCTTAAATTTTGAAATATAACTACGTAAAACTAAAATCATAGTTATACCATTTGTACTAAGTTATACCATTGTACAACTTGGTATAACTATGTTTTAGTTTTACCAAGTTATACCTCAGGATGGTATAACTTAGTATAGCTAGGTTATAGTTTTTCCAAGTTGTACCTCGACAATGGTACAGCTTGGTATAACTAGAAAATATGTTATACCAAAAGTATAAAGATTTACCAAGTTACACTCCATTGATATTATAACTTAAGAAAGAAAAAGGAAGAAAAGGTGAAGGAGGAGGAGGCAGAAGAGGAAGAAGAGGAGGCAGCAAAAGAGAAGGAGGCGGAGGAGAAAGAAGAGGAAGAAGAGACAAAAGGGGAGGAGGCAGAGGAGGAGGAAAAGGAAGAGGAAGAGAAGAAATAGAAGGAAAAGAAAAAGGAAAAGGAAAAGATGAATTGAAAAGGATGAAGTAAAAATGAGAGAGAAAAAAAATTGAAAAGATGAGAGAAAGAAACGAAGATCTAGATATTAAGAGAAGGGAGTTGAATTAGGTTTAATGTCATCTTCTATAAATCGGTGAATTCATCGAAGGTTAATTAAATTTTTACTTATTTTTTGGATTAAAAGAAATGAAAGAGAAAAGTCTTAAGAAGGAGGAGTATATGAGAATATAAATTTTAGATTAAGAGTATATGAGCAACTGTCTCTTGAAAATCGTATGCAAATATATGGTTCCATTAAAATTAATAACTTATGTATATACACGTTTTATATAAGTACAAACAAACAACTGTCTTTATTAAAATTTTATCTAAACCACATTTTAATTTCATAAAAATATTTTATATACACAAAATAATACAATAAAATAATATGAAAGTACAATTTCGAAAATCCAATTAATGTATGTACTGTAAAATCAATTATTTTCTTATTTTATAAAATTCTAAACTAGACAAATTTTAAAAGGAAAATTTGTATAAATTAATAAAATATCATAGTTCCAATATTATTAATTTACAAAGTTTACTATACAACACAACAATAGAAAAGGAATTAAAGTTTTTTATAACAAGTTGTCTCTACAGCCGCTTTTATGCCGTATAACTTCTTTAAACATCCTAAGTTTCTTTATGTTATCTCTTTGTAACTGTCAAGTTGTACCTTCAATAAAAAGATCTTTCAAATAATCCACCATTAAATTCCTCATACTTAGATAGATCAAATTCTGATTCAAGCTCTATGTAGTAAACTAGGAAGATTTACTGCACCAAAAAACCGACGAGGACAAGACACATCATAATGAAGAAGAACATCACATAGAAGAAGAACATCATACTGAAGACAAAAGTGACACAAGAAATACTACAAGAAAATGTAGTATAGATAGCGTTTTGAATGTTAATGCTATAGTTGAAATAACACCCAGTTTACGATAGCGTTTTCAAATGCAAACGCTATCTTTGTTTTCTCGGGTTGTAAGACTTGAAAACCCTTTGTTTTAGATAACAATGCAAATTTGGAAACACTATGCTTGGTTTAGGCGGAAAGTTAAGCCTTAAATTTCATACTCCTTCCCATTCTCATTTCATTCAATTTTTCCATATCATTTTTTCCTTTGTTTCGTTTTCCTTCTCATTTCCTCGATCCAATTGATACATTTAAATAATTTCCCACAACTAGATCTAGATATGCATATTCATCTTCTTCTTCTTCAGAGAGTTAGGCCATCTTTAACCCTGGAACCCCACTTGAGGTTCCTATTTTTTTTTCTTTTTTTGTTGATTTAAAAAGAAATAAAAATAAAAATTAAAAACCAATCAATTATGGGCCGCCACTTGTCAGTGGAGCCCACAAAAAGTGTAAGAAACCCTCCAAAAACATTTCTTATTTAGTAGTTTTAAGAAGCGGTTCTTGCACTATTCACGGCCCCACGTGTCAGTGGAACCCGCGAACAGTGCAAGAACCCCTCTTAAGATACTGCAATAACCATGCTCTTACCGAGCGAGATATTTGAGTTTCTTTTCTTTCAAATGGGACCACTAGATCTGCATATCTAGGGTTACGATTTCTTCGTATTTCGATCCCTTTCCCATTCGCTGTGAAACCCTAGGGTTTCTAGAATTTTAGTTCATTCTTCTAAGTAGGATTGGAATAGAAAAAGAAAAGTTCTTGCATTCACTTCTTCAGACACTCGAATATCCCAGACGTCGAGATGAAGGAAGCCTCCAGACACTTAAATCTCCAAGACTAGGTTCATCAACACTCACTCCTCTCTCTCACTCTAGTGATTCAAACCGTTCTCCGATTTTTTGTTGTTTCTTCGGTTTAGTGGTTTAGATTCCAATGTTTGTTCTGTTGCAGAAGATGGAGACGAAAATCCAGAATGTGGTTTGTGATGGAGACAAAAAGCTACAAAACACTGTGATAGCTGTATCCAAAGGATCGTTAGATTAGCTCGTCGTTTGGAAATTCCATCTCCAGCGGCTCCTGTGTCTGTATCTTCCTCTAGTGGTTCTGTAATCTCTCTTGAACCTTAAATAAGGACAATCTCATTGGTCTTAGAGCATGATTCTTCATAATTGTTGATTTTCCTCTTTCATATATGTTTCATGTTTATGGCCATAAACCATGGTTTTTGTTTGGAAAGCTTAGGGTTATATCCCTATCTTTCGAAAATTGTTTTTTAAGTGCTTAGTTGATATGGATGCTGGCCTTGGTTGTTCTTACTGTTGCAGAAGAAAGAAATTATCAGTCCTATTGATTCAAAACACTGGCTTGTTAAGTTCCTTTTCTCTAGGGTTTCTCTCTGTTTCCTTCTTCCTTGTGTATGTACTCCTTGTAAATTTCTTAACTTTTTCTCTTTGTTTTTGTGAAATTAAAGTCTCTGGGTCTCATAAATAAATCAATCTTTTTTCATGCTCTGAGTTGTCATAAGTTGCCTTTATGTTTCTGTAAAAGATTCAAATTGTTTTGGAGTTTTGGTGCTGTGAGGTTTGTTCCCAAGGCTTGGCTTTTTCTGGGTTTTTGGTTTGGTCAAGCTTTGAGAATATTCATTTACTATAATTTTATGAAATACTGAGTTATGTCTTGTTTTTCTTTGAAGACAAACGTGAGCAAGAGGTGGTGGTCGTGACTCGTGAGCAGTTGTTAGTGAGCACTGAGTTATGATGAAATACTGAGCAGAGCTGGTGGTCGTAAGCAGAGAGGCGTTGGCTTCAAGATTTTGATGAAATACTGAGTTATGTCTTGTTTGTTTCTCCATCTTTTATCTTATCTCCCCTCATATAATAAATGATACTGATTTATATATATACCTCACTCAGTGCCTTCTCTGGGTATGCGGGAAATGAACACGTCACATGTGCGAAAACATACACCAACCAGTACAAAATTGAATTTTCATACATGAACTTTCAAATTTGGATTTAACATACATTGACCTTGTAGCATCACCGATCCTAAATAGGATCGTTGGGACGGACCATGGGACGAGGGAATGTGTGAGCCAGTCGTAAGATATAAATGCAACATTCCATGGTCTGAATAATAGGTTAAGTTCTACTAGTGATTGGTACTAAGCCAGGAAAACAAAGAAAAGGAGTTGGACCGAGCTTAAGAAAGAGTAAGACAAGCTGGACGATGCTTGGGAAAGCTGGATTGAGCTTTGGGCGAGCTGGATGGAGGTTGGGCGAGCTGGATGGGGCTTGGCCGAGCTGGACGGAGCTTAGTCCGAGTTCAGTAAGCTAAGACAGCTCGATCAACTGGTAGACCCAGTTCAGTCAGTTGGACCAATTGTCGGGGAGCTCAACTCAGCTTGGTGGAAGTGTTCGACAGTTGAGCTAGCTGGTCGAGTTGGGGTGGTTAATGGACTGAAGGTCGGATCAGGTACAAATCCGAGCTTGGTGCACTAAGCCGTGGGACGTGCGGTGCGCATGTTAGGCGGTTTTGGCCGAAGGGGGGCGTGTGCATAACCGTCCAAGCGGTTGGCAAAAGGCACCATTTCGCCCCAAAATGGGTTTTTGGCCAGTCTTCTATAAAATTCGGGCCTGGGGATCGATTTCGACACAGAAAATTCCTAAGGAAAACAATAAGACTCGATCAGAACCAAAGGCATCTGATAAAGAGAATCTCAGGCGATCCGAAGGAGACTTTACCGGATAATCAAGTCTAGGAAGCGATCCGATTGAGATTGCTTGAATATTGATCCAAACATGGTGGAACAAAGGGAGAAAGAGGAGCATGCTGTGACTGGAACGCTGGAGCGCACGCCTAAGATGAGAGGATTAACCGGATAAGCCTTCACCATGACCATCGGGTGAATCCAAATGCTTTTATGGACGAAAGGCCCAAGCGGTTACATCATTCTCTCTTCACTTGATCGTTTTCTTCTTTCTTCTGTATAAACGATCGAGTATCTTGGCCTTAGGACCGGGTAATAAACCTTGGTTGTAAACCGGACCGATCATGTTATCTGATGCTTAAGTGTTGGATCCGGTAGATCATGGATCATAGCCGAATGGCTTGATCGGATTATGGCCGATCTGGATGGTTCAGTAAGTAAGACGGTTTGATCTAGATCCGCGAACTGAACTTGATCAATTTGGCTAACCGACTGGATTAGTTGTATATTACTAAGGGGATTTCAGGATGAACTTAGAAAGAAACCGATTTATTGTTGCATGCAGTAGAAACTGACTGTTAAGTTATCAGATAGATGCTTATGTTTTGTTGGTTTCAGGACATGATGGTGATCGTGGAAAAGACTTGGCTTAGCCGTGAAGACTCGAGGCCGCAGATGGATGAGTGGTTTGATAGACTGGTTTAAGATCGTTGTACTTTGTAATAGCCTATTTGGCAAACTCTCATTTTAAGCGAATCCTTTGTCACATAAATAAAGAAATCAATTTATCATATTGCATATTGAATCTAACACACTCGCATATATACTCTAACTAATGAATCACATAATTAACCGAACATAATGTTTGAAGAATAAGGACTTAAAACTTGTCTGGTCGGCCTGGATAATCCATGGTTGAACTTAAGGAACCTCATTGGTCTAAGTTAATGGGTTAAGGCGCTTTAAGTTGGTATCAGAGCATGCTTGATTCTAGGATTTAATTGGGTTATGGGGGAAACCAGTCATTCGGCTCGGGTCTCACGGTAATGTTTGCTTAGCCTAGGATGTTTTATATATGTTGCGGTGATTCGCTGACATGTTTTATCCTCAGGCTGGAAAAAGAAAATCGAGAAGGGGAAAGAAGGACAAAGGACCAGCTGACCTGAGTGCAGCAACATGAGATGGTGTTAATCTTTTGGACCCAACACCAATAAGACCTGAGATTGGACAATATGCTGGGGAAATGCTATTGGTTTAGACCAACTTTGTTAAGACCGGGACTTAGGGGGAGGCCACTTAGCCGCGACCAGGAACAACATGAAGAGGAAGCCGTTGAGTCCTCTAATGCGGTACATCACTCGGCTCCGACTGGTGGTGCGGTCGATAGAGCCACGAGGTGAAGGCATTGGGCCGCAGAACCATCCATGATGGACGTGTTTGAAGGCACTGACCCTCTATGGCGACCCAGATAACTGCACTAACCCATGCATTCACCCCATTGGTGAACTCGTCTATGGGGAAGTAGACTCAGATCCCAACGGCTATTCCTTTAGTCGGGGGAGAACGAGTCTGAGAAACGACTGATGTGGTTGAGATCGAACCAAAGTCTGCAAGGGCCGTGAGGAAGGTGTACTACTTATGTGTTTTGGAACACATATCCCGTATGGGGACCAAACACTTCAAAGGTACTACTGATCCGACTGAGGCAGAATGAGTGGAGAAGTCGATTGATCCAGAAATTTAAATTCACTCGCTTTCAGATGACTACAAGAAAGACATTGCGGTCCATTTCTTGGAAGGAGATGCACACAACTGGTGGATTGCTGTAGACAAACGTACAGTGGACGTATTGAAAGGATAGAGGAATTTGAGTACGAGTTCAACATGAAGTACTTTCCAGCTGAAGCATAGGATCGGCTGGAAGCAAAATTCTTGTACCTCACCCAAGGTCGCAAATCATGCGAGAGTCTGAGGAAGAATTCAGCCATCTTAGGAATATGTTGGAAAGGAGCTTGAGGATGAGAATGTGCAGGTATGTCGGTTCTTCCGTAGTCTAAGGGTGGAACTTCGTACCCATTGCTTTGTCATGACCTTCAGTATAGTCTTGGAACTTGTTGAGAAAGTTTCTTTTCTAGAAGCAACTCTTTCCGAGGAAAATTGGATGAACCCTCACCCCAATCAATCCCTGGGTAGCAAGTCGGCCGACCAAAATAGGAAGCGTGATCAGGTCGATGAAGGTAGTAAGTCTTTGGGAAGTCGACCTGAGTGTTCCCAGTGCGGTAGGAGGCATGGGCACGTGTTGGAAAGAAATGGGCACTTTACCAGGTGTGGTATCAAGGACCATGCGACCCAAAACTGTCCAAAAGTGGATCAAAGGCAAAGGAAAGTGACAAGTGATGATGGAAGATTCTGCTTCCATTGTGGAAAGACTGGGCAATACAAGAGGGAGTGCCCAAAGTTTCAAGGAGAGCAGAAGAGGAATCGTGCAGATGCAGATAGGTCAAACCATGGAAAGGGGCAGACCAAGGCACCATAGGGTGTATGAGTTTTTGAAGGAGTATGGTGAGACTAGTACCTTCCAAGCGATCACTGGTATGACACTAAGTGATAGGGCCTGATATTTACCACTATTATGCCATGATATCAGCCTTATTTAAAGTCTATTATATGTGTTTGGAGTATGTTTTTGCGTATTTTCAGGTCCAT